>OZ005740.1:134444258-134554710 GCA_963930735.1 Dioctria linearis
AAAAGTAAACTTATCCATAAACAAGAAGGACGCGGTGCTAAGGCAGTCTGCGGGGCAGCAGCTGTAACTTGTCCGGCCCTGGCTGTCGCACCTCATTGTGGGAAACAACAAATCACTTTCCACTCGGCCCATTTTGCAAAGTAGTTTGCCAGAGCTAGAATCGAGTTTTAGAGCTACGCAACACTTTCTTCTATGCGCACTCAACTCAAGCTGTTTTTTCGACGAATTTCCGCACACTTTCTAATGCGTTTATGCGTAAAATTTGTAGAAATACGGTAGCGCAAGTAAACATGAACAACAAGTAGAACACCGAACCAAAACTCTTGACAGTTCAGTCAGCTGATAAGTCAGAGGGAGACATTGAACCCTAGGGACATTCTAAATCCACTCCTATAATTCCGCGTGACACCTAGTTCGTGTCAGGTAAACCATAGAAGCCGATTTAATAAAGGGCAATCCAGACGTAGCATCGAAACACGAACATCTTGCTGGATTAGTGCCTAGACGTACAGTCACAGGACTTACAGTTCGACGCGTAGTAGAAAATTAAATGAAAATGAATTTTGACTTTTGGTAAAAACTTAAATTTGAGAGAAATTCTGAAGCGTAGTGGTAAATTAAATGCAAATGAAATTTGACACTTAGTAAACACTTAAATTTGAGAAACACTCTGACGCGTAGTAGGAAATTAAATGCAAATGAAATTTGACATATAGTAAAAGCTTAAATTTGAGAAAAACTCTGAAGTGTAGTAGAAAACTAAATGCAAATGAAATTTAATATTTAGTAAAAAGCTAAATTTGAGAAACACTCTGACACGTAGTAGAAAACTAAATGCAAATGAAATTTTATATTTAGTAAAAACTTAAATTTGAGAAAAACTCTGAAGCGTAGTAGAACATTAAAATTAAGGGAAATTTGACAGCTGTTAAAAATTGAAATTGGATAAAAGCTTTGACACGCAGAGAAAACAAAATTTAATGTAAAGGAATTTGACACCTGTTAAAAATTGGAAGTATACAAGAAAACCTTGACACGTAGTAGAAACAGAACTAGGAGCAAAAGAACTTGGACATTTGTTAAAAATTCAAATTAGATGCAAACTTGGACATGTAATAAACATTCGAAAGCCAATAAAATCAAAACTTGAACATGTATTAAAATTAGCAAAATAGGTGAATAAACTTGTAATACTTGAAGATGCACAAGAATTAGAAAAGAAATAGGTGAATTAACATATAAACATGTAAAACCAGAGGTCAGGACAAGCTATCTTTCTAAAATATGAATGAGAAATTAGGAGTAGATCAAAGAATTCAGAAAGAAGTAAGTGGTCAAGTAGGCACGCCAAGCTTTTTTGGTCTTTTGTAAAAGTAATCCAAAAAGTAGAGAACCAGTGTCAATCGATTTAACGAAACCAATAATTAAAAGCGATACTAGAATTTCCTTTAACATAGCTTCTTTATTAAACCATAAGCCAAACTGACCTATCTTAATACCTTTAAAATTAAGCAAACCTGAACCGAACTGTACATAACTTGATATTTTTAACAAAGTTGAGTCGCGACTGAACTATCAACGGCACTCTCCAAACCAGTCATTGGTCTTTTATGCCCCGATATTCGGAGTTCTTTCTTTGCTCACAATGCGGAGGGAAACAATCGACAACAACCTTGTCGTTTGCTCTACCGGTTGCAGCACCTGAGTCGCTTAGTACTAAACAATCGCTTTATATAACAATTACCATGCTAGGTTGATTGTTATCGTAATCGTCGATCCACCAAGCGCTCATCGCAGCCAGATCTTGGGCTAATCAGCAAAACAACCGACAGTCACAGAACAATACCATGCGAGGTATTGTTTAGCAATTGCTGATTATTTTGCTAGAATGCGCCCTTGGCTGCTGGAAGAATCTTCCGTATATTGGGCCATAGCATCCCTCCCTCCTTGGAAAAAATTGTTTCCGCAGGGAACTAGATCTGGAGAATGAAATCAATTAAATTAACTGAAAATTTATTAATCCTCGTTCGGTTCAGATTCTTTACATTAAATCATTACATTTCTGTACATTACATGTTTACATATTTCGATTTTTTCTTATTTTCTTTTTCTAACATTGTTTACATCTTTTCATATTTCTATTTTTTCTTCTCATATTTAATTTCTCTTTCACAATTTCTTCCTTCATTAATATTCTTTCCTATGTTCTTTTCACCTTAAAAACTTTTTTTTTTGTTTTCTGTATTCTATGTTTTTATTTTTCCATATTTTACTTTCTTTTATTGCTTCTCGCATTCAATTTTATTATCGTTTTACAATATTTCTATACTTCTTTAATTTATTTAACATTTTTTCTTTCCCGTATTTCTTACATTTGTTTTTTTAATTTTTTTTTACGTTCCTCTTATTTTAACATTTGCTTTTTTTCAATATAAATTCTTCAAACATCTCACAAAATTAAACAAAATATATATATATTTCTACATTTTTATCAATTCTACCTCTCTTTCTGTTACAATACTATAAGCTTGACAGCGGACAGTATGCGGTTCATCTGCCGTATACCAACGTGAGGCCTCTTATGTTGGCGTATGCGGATGATAAAGCTTTTCCGCTCGCTCGTGCTGTTTTCGAACAGTTCGAACGTATAACCTTTCAGTACACTTACAACACGTGTGCTCCGGGACGTACTTATGTCAATAAGACCAGGATACAACAGATGGCGAACACACCTCTGGGTGAATATGGGCGTGATGGGAGGGATAACTTGCAGAGTAATCTACAGTTATCCTTCCAATTACAAAGATGCTGATGTAGCATTCAAATTGCTGCATCACAGTCTTGTGCATCCTAATCAGTTGTCACATATTGACGCGCGGGTTCAGAGGATTCGCAAAGTTGGTGCTGGCGAAGGCACCCTGTTTAACAGGTTCTTCACTTGTCCGGCTTTGCAGGGTCTAATGGATCTCGTGCGCGGTATGTGTCAGTTGATCCACCCGAATTTCGGCATTACTAAGACATCGTTCCTATGGGGACCAAAGGTCGAGTGAATTGTTTGATTAGCTTTGTGTTGACATCGGCCAAATCCACAATTCACCTGTACTACATGAGAGTCGAAAATGGGAATCAGAACACTGACCCACAACACCACGCACACGCACTTAAGCGCCACTTCGTTGACAGATTGAAGAGACGTTTACGTCTTGAATATCTGGCAATACACACAGACACATTCAACTGCACATGGCAACCACTATCGTCGGTGCAGGACGGAGCTCTTGTCTTTCGCTGGTGTTAGCAGGCCACATAATTTGCAACACTAGTCCACGGGGCTTCTCCTCGCTTAGGAATCGTTGCAAGTGCTGTGGGAAGGACAAGCACTCTGTTAGAGATTCTAAGCTGGAGGGATGATGAGGGCAGTTTGTAGAGGTCTACTATAATACAGGCTGCCCTCGCGAGACTCTATAACAGTATCGGCTAAATTTTTTCGTTCGTTCGGTCATTTATCTTTGATTCGGTTTCGGTCTCGGTACTAAATTACAAAATTCTTTGTTGAAAATTCGTTCGATTAGGTAAATATTTTTATTAGATTATTTTGGAAATTGAAGCTTCAGAAGAAGAAGAAGATTTAACAGTAGCGGCTCCAACGAAAGATCATAAAGCAGACCTGACAATGGACAGCCCTCTCTGATACCTCGATGAAACGAGATAGGAGCCAGAACTTGTCCTTGATGCTTAATCAAAATCGCTGAATCTCTATACAGTTTCCCGACGATATCGAGCCACTTGGGCGGAAACACAAGTGGCTCGAGCGCAGTCAAGAGAAGCTCGTGCGAGACATTATGAAAAGCCTTTTGCTGGTCAAGTGAAATCATGGCCATTTGTGTACCTGTCTGTTCATGGTAGGCAAACAAATGCTTGGCTACCGCGATATTGCCGTAGATACTGCGACCAGGTACACAATAGGACTGTTCCGGGTGTATGGCCGAAGCAATCACTGAGCGGAGTATCGCCCCAAATGCTTTGCAGACGATTTTGTAGTCTACATTGCATAGGGTTACTGACCTCCAGTTCCCCATCCTCTGCAAATCTCCTTTCTTTGGAATCAAGCGCATAACAGATCTCCTCCAACTAGAAGGAAAGTCTGAATGTGCCTCAACCGCCGAATTGAAGACTTACAAAAGGTCAGGAATTAATAAATCCCTGAAACGTATTAAGGCTTAACCAGGTGAAGCGTGTCGCCTTAGATCCTTTGTCGCAGCCATTATATCTTCCAATGTGATTAGTGTATCCACGAGCTCCTTACTGTCTTCAGAGAAAGTGGGAATATTCTCAAGAAATTCATGAGTGGTCGAGGATGTTGTTGACGTCGATTCAGAGTAGAGACTACTGTAGTAGTCTCGAATATATTCGGATAGCTGTTGTCCGTGGAGGACTTGTCCAGATTCATCAATTATCGATTCGACCTCACAAGAAGCAGTACGACGTCTAGTCGCCTGAAAGAAGTACTCGGTTGGAGAATCGCCTTCTCTCATCCAGCGCGATTGGCCGCGCAGCACAATCAAAGCGTTCCTTTATTCCATTGAAATAAAGAATCAACCCCGGCTGAGTTGGGAGAAGAGCTGCCACCCGAGAGACGTCGGCCGACAAGCTAGAAGCTTGATAGCCACTTCGATTGAGACTCGTCTCGATAAGAGACCGAATCTGGACGTTTTCAACATCCCACCAGTGACTAAGAAAAGGACAGTCAACTTTCCTCTCTTGCCAATCGTGCCAGAAATCAATGAACTCATTGATGAACTGCTCGGAATTCATCAAATAGTTGCTGAATATCCAGTATGCAGTTCTTCTTTCAACTAGAGTGCTGGTCGCCACTACAAGATGATGATCGCTAACGGAACACACTTCATGAGTGACACCAACGAAATGTTCTAGTATTCCAGGTGAGACGTAAAGTCTATCAATTCTGGAACCTGCGAAACTTCAATGGATATTTCGCGAGACCGTGTATGATCTAGTCGTAGGATGCATCCAACGATAGATATCCACAAGTCTGAAAACACCGACAAAATTCCTCAATCGAGTGGCATTAACAGAGTTGAACTCAACTCCAGAGTGCCGATCCATTGAGGGATTCAGAGTGCAGTTGAAATCACCTCCGAGGACTAAAATTTACCAGACAGGACTGAACACTATCAAGAACTTGTCTTGTAATGTCCTGGTCATGAGGAAGGTACACGTTTACTACCTTGATATTTTTGTCTTGAATGACAAAGTCCAAGGAAGAAGCGAAGCCTGGGAAGATATCTGTATAGACAGGAGACGATAATGTAAATTTGTTGGATACACTGATTGCCACCCCTGAGCCTCGGCGAGGCGCAGGTGTGGCATACATTGCATAGCCAGTGTGTAAATATGCATAGCGCTCAAGTTGTGTATATGTGTCTTGTGTAAAGTTCGTCTCCTTTTAAAAGCGCGATGTCTATATCGAACATTTTGACATGTTCGATAGTGCTGTGTAACTTTGTATGTGCACTTAAACCCCCGGTGTTGATATAGGCTATCTTACACATTCAAAGAGATGAAAAGCTCAAACGATGAATGTTCGATATCCACTGACGAGGAGAATCGGCCAAGCTATGCTCCTGAAGCAACTCCTCCACCTTCCTCTGTAGACGATCTAACCGAGCTACATGGTTGTACTTCCTCCTCTTCTTGGACTCCTGTTGTAGGATTCGAAGCTGAGGACGTAACAACTCTGGCCTCTCCAGCTCCTTTACAAGAATGCTCCAGATTTTACCTGAGTTCTTCTTGTACTGGAGCTGGCCAAGAATTTCAGAGATCTTCTCCCTAGGAATGCTTTCCATCCCCTTCGAGACCTCAATTTGGCTACCAGTCGAAATGGTGATACCACACGTCTCGTAGCCACTGAAGCTCGAGAGACCAGTCTCATCCGATCCGGTCATCTCGCAGTCCGAAAGCCGTTCTATAGATGCTTCCGCCTCCCTCACAACAACCTTCGAACCGCGGGCACCACCATCGTCCTCTTCCGAGTGGGGCCGTGTTGGAGCGGCTGGCTTTGCTGGCTATGGAGGAGGCGGCATCACCGGGTCAACTTTCTTTATCCTCGTCCTCTTTTTTTTTACTAAATGGTTAGTCGACTCCTCGTCGGATGTAGCCGTGCCTTCACGTGCCGACGCGGCGCCGTTTACAGACATACTTGTTTTTGCCTCTAAGAGAACTTCAGGCAATTTATCCGCTGGCTGCTCCAAAATATCTGGCTGAGAGCCACCCGAAGATTCCTTCTCCGGAACCACTACTGTAGCTGTGGTTTCCTTCAAAAGAGCCGTCCGATCAGCCTTCCTCCCGCTTCTCCTGGGGCAGTCAGCAATAAAATAGCTCGAGCCGGATATGCTCAGGTAAAAGCCTGACGGAAACGTATACCCCTTATTCAAGGTGATGGACGCCTCCCGGCTAGTACCGAAGATACCCCGCCCGAGACTCTCGTCCCCAATTTTTAAGGGAATGGCACGAACGATGCCATGAACCTTCCCAAATCTTCCAAAGAAATTTAGGAGGTCTTAATGGCAAGCTCGCATAGGAACCCGCGAAAACACGACCTTCGTGGCCTTTTCCCTGAGTGGGAACGGCACAAGGTGTCTACCTTCCACCTCGATGCCTTCAAGCATAAGCTTGGTAGCACTTTCGAGGGTTGTGGTATACACCTCAACCTTTCCCCCAGCTATTATCGCCATGGAGAATAGCTGCTCGCAGGAGACGACGCGGAAGATTGCTTTCAGGTATGCGCTCTGAGGACATCCTCTGATGTGCTCGAGCTTAATACCGTAGCTCTCATCCTGCCATCTCCCGTCGAAGAAGCCCTGGAGGCCCGCACTGGTCTTGGGTCGAGGCTTACCCACGTCCAGTGGAGCTGGACGAGGAGTGATGCTTTTACCTATAATTTCTATAGATGGCTGACTCTTGGAATTGCCACTGACCTGTGCATAAGGTATCCCTGGAACTAACGCCGGGGATCACGGTGCTGCTGCTGGTAGCGGCATCTTCGATGCATTTGCTTTCGCTGATGAAAGCGATGGCCTCAATGGTGCTTCACCAGTAGGCTTCGACGCTGAAGCGGAAGCTGTTTTTACGACATCCTTCAGCGTAGGATGTTGCCGCAGACTCGAAGGCGTCGTCTCAGCGTTTGCCAAAGCTGCAGCTACAGACGATGCAGATATAGCCGTAGTTTTTGAAGCCAATGCTCCAGGTACTTCCAGGGCAGCTACGTTTGTCCTCGCAATAGCGTTCTCCAAGAAAGGCAGCTGCACTTCTTTACTGCTGCTACTGGCCTCCTCAATTCGGCCCTTAATGGCCTCTTCGGTGGGCGCTTGCTTTTTTTGGAAGAGGAAGAAGAAGCGTTTCTGCTCTTCTTCCTCCTTCCATTCAATTTGAGGGGATCATCAGTCCCCCCAGAATCGCTGCTGCTCATTTTCAATGCGGCAGAGAAAACTTATGTTTCTGCTTTTCTTTATTTATTTTTATTGTTTTAAATAGTGTTTATAATTTAAGATAATTTAAATTTTTTGCTTTATTATATTTTATAAATAGTTTCGTCCTAAATCAATTGAATTTAATTTAATTTAATCCACTTCTGTAAATTTATTCACGGTTGCCATGTTGCCATGGCAACGACCAAAATTATTTTAAAACTCCAGCGCTGTCACAAAATTTTTTATTTCTCACACTTTCTTTTTAATTTTTTTAGTAGTTTTTTATAATTAGTAACAATAGGCACAATACAAACTTTCACAAGAACACCCCAATGTGACTTTTACACACTTTGAGCGGTTTTTTAGAGCTTATTGCTGCTCTTTTTCTTATCGTTTTTGGGAGCTCGAATTGACACGTTCGCTCACTGTGACAATAATAATAATTTTTTTTTTATTTATATATGCTCTTTCTTTTTGGCTCTTGTTTGTGGCTCTTTTAAATATTCCTTAAAACTAATTGGCAAAAGCCGAATTTCAACAAAAAAATTTGCTATTTTGTACTGAAACCGAAACCGAATTAAAAATCAATGACCGAACGAACGAAAATTTTACGCGATACAATAATAATAATAATAATATTTTTTTTTATTTAAATAACCTCTTTATTTGGTGGCTCTCTGGCTCTTTTCATGATTTCCTAAAAATAGGTGGCAAAAGGCTCAACAAAGTGTAACAAAAAAGAAAGACGCTAGCTAAACTAAATGTTGTAAAAAGTCAATAGGGACAATTAAAAACGTTTAAAACAATTCAATGAAAACCAATATGTAACAAAAATGACACAAAAAATGTAAAAACCAATGACACAAAATTCTCAAAAGAGACTAAAAAACGGATACAAGAATTTTGAAAAAGATCTGAAGGATATACAAGAATTTAGAATCAGTCCCAATTTTGACAATTAGGTAAGTGGCAGTTCCAAGAAGCTCCAAATTTCCAAAATAATTTAATAAAAGCTAATTTCCTAAACAATCGAGATTTCAACATATAAATTTTGCAATTTTGCACCGAGACCGAAAACGAATAAAAAATTAATAACCGAACGAAAGAAAAAATTTACCCGATACCGTTATAGAGTCCCGCGAGGGCAGCCTGTAGTATCATAGACCTCTAAAAACTGCCCTCATCATCCCTCCAGCTTAGCATCTCTAACAGAGTGCTTGTCCTTCCCACAGCACGTGTAACGATTCCTAAGCGGGGAGAAGCCCCGTGGATTAGTGTTGCAAATGCTGTGGCCTGCTATCACCAGCGAAAGACAAGAGCTCCGTCCTGCACCGACGATAGTGGTTGCCATGTGCAGTTGAATGTGTCTGCGTTCGTTGCCAGATATTCAAGACGTAAACGTCTCTTCAATCTGTCAACGAAGTGGCGCTTAAGTGCGTGTGCGTGGTGTTGTGGGTCAATGTTCTGATTCCCATTTTCGACTCTCATGTAGTACAGGTGAATTGTAGATTTGGCCAGTGTCAACACAAAGCTAATCAAACAATTCACTCGACTACATACCTTTGGTCCCCATAGAAACGATGTCCTAGTAATGCCGAAATTCGGGTGGATCAACTGACACATACCGCGCACGAGATCCATTAGACCCTGCAAAGCCGGAAAAGTGAAGAACCTGTGAAACAGGGTGCCCTCACCAGCACAAACTGTGCAAATCCTCTGAACTCGGTGGTCGATATGTGACAACTGATTACGATGCATAAGACTGTGATGCAGCAATTTGAATGCTATATCAGCATCTTTGTAACTAGAAGGATAACTGTAGACTACTCTGCAAGTTATCCCTCCCATCACGCCCATATTCACCCCGAGGTGTGTTCGCTATCTGTTGTATCCTGTATACTCCGGAAGTCTTATTGACATAAGCACGTCACGGAGCACACGTGTTGTAAGTGTGCTGAAAGGTGTGTGAGGTGGTCTGTTCAGAACGAAAGCATCTTCCAACTTAGTGCCGGGGTCACTGGTCCCAAGTTGGCGAAATCTCTCCCGCGCAGAAGCAGCCAGGTAGTGTAGTTGTGCAGTGTTAGTGTTTATTCGACAGTTTCCAGAGATATCAATAATATCTCCGAGAACCGTCACTGTATGCGTGTCAGCTTCAAAACCCCGAGCATTACTGAACACTGAATCTATTAATTCAGGATTAAACCTGATTGGAATCGATGCGAATTGCGTGTATCTTAGTGCATTCCACTGAAGGTGAAATGCTGGCCTGATTCTGCCCCAGGTCTGAATCGTTGAGATTAGATCCTGTGGCCAGTCACGAGGATAAGGTGGTCGAACAGAGAGTAGGTAGTAATACTCCCCTATGCCGATCCCTCCCAGTACATTCACCCACAGTTGAGAAATCAAGCTGTCTCTCTGGCAAAACACTCTTTGGAATGCACGCACTTGGAGACACCTTGATTTCACAACCAAGTCAGTGAGACCCAATCCACCTATCTTGACTGGCAGACAGAGCGTGCTTTCAGCAACCCATCGTCTTCCGCACCAAAAGGCGTCTATCGCTTTTGCTTGAAGAAGACCTACGAAGCCTTCATCAAACGTCTCAGACTTTAGCAGATGAACGATGGACGAGGTAATCAAATAGTTTATCACGACTGACCTACCCATTAAGGATAATGGAAACAGTCGACTACGCCATGAGTTTACAGCTCTAGAGAGTTTCTCAAGAGCGATGCGGCTATTATTTGATTTACTCTCGCGTCCGATATACACACCTAAATACTTCAGGCAAGTATTAGTCCATTGGATGTTCAGTGGAGTATCTGTACGATCTCTCCACCTTCCACACCACAAGCCTTGACTCTTACTAAGATTGATTTTAGCGCCCGCTATACGTTCGAACTGTTCGAAAACAGCACGAGCGACCGGAAAAGCTTCATCTCCTGTCACGAAAATAGACAGATCATCCGCATACGCCAACATAAGAGGCCTCACATTGGTATATGGTAGACGAACCGGATACCGTCCGAGCATTCGACGAAAATTCACCAGTAGCGGCTCCAACGAAAGATCATAAAGCATACCTGACAATGGACAGCCCTGTCTGATACCTCGATGAAACGAGATAGGAGCCAGAACTTGTCCTTGATGCTTAATCAAAATCGCTGAATCTCTATACAGTTTCCCGACGATATCGAGCCACCTGGGCGGAAACCCAAATGCCTCGAGAGCAGTCAAGAGATACTCGTGCGAGACACTATCAAAAGCCTTTTGCTGGTCAAGTGAAATCATGGCCATTTGTGTACCTGTCTGCTCATGGTAGGCAAACAAATGTTTGGCTACCGCGATGTTGTCGTAGATACTACGACCAGGTACACAATAGGACTGTTCCAGGTATATTACCGAAGCAATCACTGAGCGTAGTATCGCCCCTAATGCTTTGCAGACGATTTTGTAGTCTACATTGCATAGGGTTACTGGCCTCCAGTTCCCCATCCTCTGCAAATCTCCCTTCTTTGGAATCAAGCGCATAACAGATCTTCTCCAACTAGAAGGAAAGTCTGAATGCGTCTCAACCGCCGAATTGAAGACTTCCAAAAGGTCAGGAATTAATAAATCCCTGAAACGTATGAAGAATTCTGGAGTCAAGCCGTCATAACCAGGTGAAGGTTGTCGCCTTAGATCCTTTGTCGCAGCAATCATATCCTCCAATGTGATTACTGTATCCAGGAGCTCCTTAATGTCTTCAGAGAAAGTGGGAATATTCTCAAGGAATTCATGAGTGGTCGAGGATGTTGTCGACGTCGATTCAGAGTAGAGACTACTGTAGTAGTCTCGAATATATTCTGATAGCTGTTGTGCGTTGAGGACTTGTCCAGATTCATCAATTATCGATTCGACCTCACAAGAAGCAGTACGACGTCTAGTCGCCTGAAAGAAGTACTCAGTTGGAGAATCGCCTTCTCTCAGCCAGCGCGATTGGCCGCGCAGCAGAAACTCCAAGCTGTGCTTGTAAGTCTGTGTCGCCAAGCGTTCCTTTATTCCATTGAAATAAAGAATCAACCCCGGCTGAGTTGGGAGAAGAGCTGCCACCCGAGAGACCTCGGCCGACAGGCTAGAAGCTTTATAGCCACTTCGATTGAAACTCGTCTCGATAAAGACCGAATCTGGAGCATTCCAACATCCCACCATTGACTAAGAAAAGGAAAGTCAACTTTCCTCTCTTGCCAATCGTGCCAGAATTCAGTGAACTCATTGATGAACTGCTCGGAATTCAACAAATAGTTGTTGAATATCCAGTATGCAGTTCGTCTTTCAACTAGAGTGCTGGTCGCCACTACAAGAAGATGATCACTAACGGAACACACTTCATGAGTGACACCAACGAAATGTTCTAGTATTCCAGGTGAGACGTAAAGTCTATCAATTCTGGAGCCTGCGAGACTTCCATGGATATTTCGCGAGACCCTCGTGTATGATCTAGTCGTAGGATGCATCCAACGATAGATATCCACGAGTCTGAAAACACCGACAAAATTCATCAATCGAGTAGCATTGACAGAGTTGAACTCAACTCCAGAGTGCCGATCCATTGAGGGATTCAGAGTGCAGTTGAAATCACCTCCGCGGACAGTTTCGCCGCTAAAATTCACCATACAGGACTGAACACTATCAAGAACTTGTCTTGTAATGTCCTTGTCATGAGGAAGGTACACGTTTACTACCTTGATATGTTTGTCTTGAACGACAAAATCCAAGGAAGAAGCGAAGCCTGGGAATATATCTGTATAGACAGGAGACGATAGTGTAAATTTGTTGGATACAATGATTGCCACCCCTGAGCCTCGGCGAGGCACAGGTGTGGCAAACATTGTATAGCCAGTGTGTAGATACGCATAGCGCTCAAGTTGTGTATAAGTGCCTTGAGTGAAATTCGTCTCCTGCAGAAGTGTAATGTCTATACGAACATTTTGATATGTTCGATAGTACTGTGTAGTCTTGTATGAGCACTTAAACCCCCGGTGTTAAGAGAGCCTATCTTACACATTCAAAGAGATGCAAAGCTCAAACGATGATGGTACGACGTCTACGAACGAGAAAAATCGACCAAGCCATGCTCCTGAATCAGCTCCTCCACCCTCCTATGGAGACGATCCAAGCGAGCTACATCGTTGTACTTCCCCTTTTTCTTCGACTCCAGTTGTAGGAGTAGAAGTTGAGGAAATAACAACTCTGGCCTCTTCAGCTCCCGTACAAGAATACTCCAGATTTTACCTGAATTCTTCTTGTACAGGAGCTGGCCAAGAATGCTGCGAATTTTCTCCCTAGGAAGGGTTTCCATCCCCTTCGAGACCTCAATTTGGCTACCAGTCGAAATGGCGCTACCACACGACTCATAGCCACTGAAGCCCGAGAGACCAGTATCATCCAAACCGGTCATGTCGCAGTCCGAAAGCTGATCGAGAGACACTTCCGCGTCCCTCACAACAACCTTCGAACCGCGAGCTCCACTATCGTCCTCCTCCGAGTGGGGCCGCTTTATGCGACTGGCTTTGCTGGCTCTGGAGGAGGCAGCATCACCCGGTCCACCTTCGTCTTCCGCCTTTTCGTCCTCCATTTTTTGCTTAGATGGCTACTCGACTCCTCGTCAGAAGTACCCCTGTTTTCACGTGCCGACGTGGCGCCGTTTATAGCCATAATTTCTTTTACCTCTAGGACAACTTCAGGCACCTTAACCACTGGCTGCTCCAAAATAGCAGGTTGAGTGCCGGCCGAAGGCTCCTTCTCCAGATCCACTACTGTAGTAGTGGCTTCCTTCGAGGGAACCCCCGGTTCAGCCTTCTTCCCGGTTCTCCTGGGGCAGTCAGCAATAAAAAGCCCTACCAAATGGCAAGCATGGCATTTCGCTTCGGTGCCCACGTCTATCCAGTACCTCGAGCCGGATATGCTCAGGTAAAAGCCTGACGGAAGGGTACACCCCTTATTCAAGGTGATGGACGCCTCCCGGCTAGTACCGAAGATACCACGCCCGAGACCCTCGTCCCAATTTTAATGGGAATAGCGCGAACCTTTCCATGAACCTTCCCGAATCTCCCAAAGAAATTCGAGAGGTCTTCATATTGGGCTCGCATAGGGACCCGCGAAAACACGACCTTCGTGGGCTTTTCCCTGAGTGGGAACAGCACAAGGTGCCTACCCGCCACCTCGATGCCCTCAAGCATAAGCTTGGTGGCGCTTTCGAGGGTTGTGGTATACACCTCAACCATTCCCCCAGCTATTATCCCCATGGAGAATAGCTGCTCACAGGAGATGACGCGGAAGATTGCCTTCAGGTATGCGCTCTGAGGACATCCTCTGATGTGCTCGAGCTGCATACCGTAGCTCTCATCCTGCCATCTCCCGTCGAAGAAGCCCTGGAGGCCCGCACTGGTCTTGGGTCGAGGCTTACCCGCGTCCAGTGGGGCTGGACGAGGAGTGATGCCTTTACCTATAATTTCAATTGTGGAAGCCTTTTTGGAACTGCCACTTACCTGCGTAAACGAGATCCCTGCAACTATGGCTGGGGATCGTGGTACTACTGCTGGTCCTGTTGGTGCTACTGGCTTCTTGCTCTGGCCAGTTGGCTTCGCTGAAGTAAGTGGTGGCCGCATAATGACTCCGCTGGGCTTTGGCGCAGAAGAGGAAGCTGTTTTAACGACTTCCACCAAGCTTGGGTTTTTCCCTTGGCTGGATGAAGTCGTTGCTGTGGCTACGGGTACTGCTACTTTTGCAGTAGTGTTCGGAGCTGATGCTCCAGATGCTTCTGGGACAGTGGCAGGTGTATTTCCTGCAGTCTTCTCCGACGGAGCTGGCTTCAATTTCTTGGCCTCTTCAGTAGGGCCCTTTATGGCCTTTTCAGTGGGCACTTTCCGGTTTTCCAGTGAAGAGGAAGAAGATTTATTATTCTTCTTCCTCCCTTGCTTTGATTTGAGGGGATCATCAGTCCCCCCAGAATCGCTGCTGCTCTCATTCATTTCGAGTGAGGCAGAGAAGGTTTGTTACCTTTAGTCTTGTTCCAAATTTTTGGTAGTAATTTTAATTTGTATTAATTTATGATATTTTATTTTTAGATTTGTTAATTTTCAACTGTCTTACTTTTTATACACAAATTCCGAAAATGAAAATTTTTTACTCATGAGTTGTTGCCATGGCAACGACCGAAATTAAATTAGAAAGCACAAATGTCACCAAAATTTACGTTTTCCACTATTTCTTTAAAACTTTTTATTGTTTTTTATTAATAAAATTCAAGTCAGACGATACTTTCTTAGAAGTGGTATCGGCGACAACACTTCACTTCACTTTTTCACGGTTTTTCCTCCCTTGCTTTCGGATATTTTTCTTGTTTGCTTAGGAGCTCTGCTTGACACGTCTGCTCTTTAGAATAATAATAATAATAATAATTTTTTTTTATGTATATACGACTCTTTTATTATTGGCTCTTTGGCTCTTTTAAAAATTTCTTAAAAATACGTGGCAAAAGGCTCTAAAAAGTGTAACAAAAGACGCTAGCTAAACTAAATGGTATAAAAAGTCAATAGGGACAAAAAATAACATTTAAAACAATTATAACAACTAATAAATATCAAAAAAGACACAAAAATGTAAAACAAATGACACAAAATTCTCAAAAGAGACTAAAAAACGAATACAAGAATTTTGAAAAGGATCTAAAATATGTACAAAAAATTTAAAAGTCCCAATTTTGACAATTGGGTAAGTGGCAGTTCCAAGAAGTTCCAAAATTTCAAAATAAACTAATAAAAATGTCCCTAAGCGAGCGAATTTCAACAAAAAATTTTGCAATTTAGAACCGAAACCGAATTAAAAATAAATCACCGAACGAACGAAAAATTTACGCGATACCGTTATAGAGTCCCGCGAGAGCAGCCTGTAGTATCATAGACCTCTACAAACTGCCCTCATCATCGCTCCAGCTTACCATCTCTAACAGAGTGCATGTCCTTCCCACAGCACTTGCAACGATTCCTAAGCGAGGAGAAGCCCCGTGGACTAGTGTTGCAAATGCTGTGGCCTGCTATCACCAGTGAAAGAAAAGAGCTCCGTCCTGCACCGACGATAGTGGTTGCCATGTGCAGTTGAATGTGTCTGCGTTCGTTGCCAGATATTCAAGACGTAAACGTCTCTTCAACCTGTCAACGAAGTGGCGCTTAAGTGCGTGTGCGTGGTGTTGTGGGTCAGTGTTCTGATTCACACCTTCGACTCTCATGTAGTACAGGTGAATTGTAGATTTGGCCAGTGTCAACACAAAGCTAATCAAACAATTCACTCGACTACATACCTTTGGTCCCCATAGACACGATGTCCTAGTAATGCCGAAATTCGGGTGGATCAACTGACACATACCGCGCATGAGATCCATTAGACCCTGCAAAGCCGGACAAGTGAAGAACCTGTGAAACAGGGTGCCCTCACCAGCACAAACTGTGCAAATCCTCTGAACTCGGCGGTCGACATGTGACAACTGATTAGGATGCATAAGACTGTGAGGCAGCAATTTGAATGCTACTTCAGCATCTTTGTAACTAGAACGATAACTGTAGACTACTCTGCAAGTTATCCCTCCCATCACGCCCATATTCACCGGAGGTGTGTTCGCCATCTGTTGTATCCTGTATACTCCGGAGGTCTTATTGACATAAGCACGTCACGGAGCACACGTGTTGTAAGTGTGCTGAAAGGTATGTGTGGTGGTCTGTTCAGAACGAAAGCATCTTCCAACTTAGTGCCAGGGTCACTGGTCCCAAGTTGGCGAAATCTCTCCCGCGCAGAAGCAGCCAGGTAGTGTAGTTGTGCAGTGTTAGTGTTTATTCGACAGTTTCCAGAGATATCAATAATATCTCCGAGAACCGTCAGTGTATGCGTGTCAGCTTCAAAACCCCGAGCATTACCGAACACTGAATCTATTAATTCAGGATTAAACCTGATTGGAATCGACGCGAATTGCGTGTATCTTAGAGCATTCCACTGATGGTGAAATGCTGGCCTGATTCTGCCCCAGGTCTGAATCGTTGAGATTAGATCCTATGGCCAGTCACGAGGATAAGGTGGTCGAACAGAGAGTAGGTAGTAATACTCCCCTATGCCGATCCCTCCCAGTACATTCACCCACAGTTGAGAAATCAAGCTGTCTCTCTGGCAAAACACTCTTTGCAGAAAGTACAATAAGACAAAAGTCTTTACTTTAGTACATTAATCGAAACAAAATAAAAGTAAGGTTACAGTAAAAAGAATAGAAAAAAAGAGACATACAGAATTTACTAAAAAGAAAACTTAAAAGAAAAAAAAATAATTCAAATTTATTCAAGACTAAGGCTAAACAAAAAAGGAAAATATCCCAGAACCGTGAGTGTGCAAAATCATATTAACTAGGACGCAGAAAATCGCTGATCAAACGCCTAAAGGCAGTCACCGATCGTGTACGCTGAATCTCAGGTGGAAGTGTATTCCAAACGCGACTTACGTGGACAAAGAAAGAACCATCAAGTACCTAGTGTATAAAGCGAGGTAAGACCAGATTCAAATGTCTTTCACTGGGCATAAAATTAATAAAACCGAACAGGTATGAGGGTACGCAACTATATAAAATTTTATGGAGTGAGAGCATTGCTTTGCGCAATAAGTTAACGTCCAGAGAGCAATCAATGATTTTATTCCTAAAAGGAGTAATGTGGCCAAATCTGCGCAAACCAAAAGCAAACCTAGTACAATTATTGAAAGCTACTACCAGTTTTGGCTTGCAGGCGGCATCTAGTCGAGGGAATATCAGTGATCCAAATGTGAAGTGAGGTAGTAATAGCGACCTAAACAGATTTATGCGCATAGAGGTCGGAAGAATATTGGCGTACAACCAAAGCCGTCTGAGTGCTCCATAAACTTTGCCAGTGATCGCCTTGACATGGGCGCAATAGGTCATGTTGGAATTAAAAAGTATACCTAAATTTTTTACCCGACATACAAAGGAAATAGGAGAGCCTTCCAGGAGAATAGGTGGTAGGTGTAAAGGGTCGAGGGTGTATCTGTAAAATGGCAAGGCCACAGAATTAGAGGGATTTAACGAAAGGCCATTGATGACAGTCCACCTGTGAATTCGTTCTAAATCCTCACTCAGTCTACTAACGCAATCATCAACCAAGCCAATGGGACAACTAAGATATAGTTGGACATCGTCAGCGTACATATGAATCTTGCATTGTGAAACTACAGTTAGTAGATCGTTGATGAACAAACTAAATATGAGGGGGCCCAATATAGATCCCTGAGGGACGCCACATGTCACACTAATACTGGAGGAGACGAGATTAGCGACCTTGACCCTCTGGCAGCGATTTGTCAAAAAACTGTTAATAAGTTTGGAAGCAGGGGAACTAACGTCAAAAAGTTCAATACGTTTTGCAAGGAGTTTGGAATGGCCCACAGTGTCGAAGGCTTTAGTGAAATCTAACAGATCTAAAAACACAACATTATCAACGTCGAGAGCTATTCTGATATCACTCGTAATTTTTAACAGCGCTGTCTCACAGCTGTGACCAGCGCGGAAACCAGACTGCAATTGGCTGAGAAGGTTATTTTGGAATAGATACAGTTGAATTTGTTTAGATATAATTTTTTCCAGCACGTTTGCTAGGGAGCACAATATGCTAATAGGTCTGAAATCACCTGGCTCCTTTGCAGAGGAATTTTTAGCAATGGGAACCACCGCAGCTTCCTTCCAAAGTGAGGGAAATTCACTGTATGTTAAACAGGCGTTAAAAATTTGTAGTATAGGTTTAATTATAAAAGGTAACAGCAGCTTAACAAAGCGGGGAGGTAACTTATCCGGACCTATAGCCTCAGAGCGAGTAGACTTAATCGTGTCAATTGCTTCATTCGCATCAATACGACGGAAACTAAAACCAGAGTCAACAGGGCGTGTCGAATGACGCACCATACTCATGCACGATGAAGTGGTAATAACGTTATTATTATGCATTATACAAAGAATGCATTAAGGTCATCAGGATTTAACTCGCAGTCCCAATTTTTATTGCTGGTTACACCAAGACTGCGTAGTGTACCCCAAAGTTTCTTTGGAGGCAATGTAGTGTACAGCTTATCAACATAAAACGCTAGCTTAGCATCTCGAACTTTCCTATTGAGCAGATTGCGAGTCGCTTGAATGCCAGTAAGCTGCTCTGTGTTTTGGTAATCTTATACTGGTGATGTAGGAAATCGCGCTCAATAATTAGATTTCTTAGTGCGACGGAGAGCCACAGGAACGACTTCCAACAAGTCTTCTTGATTGAAGAGGAGCATACTGGTCAAGCAGATACACAATTTTAGTATTAAGGACATTGACTTGCAGATCCTGCGTAGAAAGTAAGGAGGGCTGATTACTGTTCTGTGCAGTACCAGTTTCACGCACAAGACTGATGTTCCAATCCAAATTCCTACACTCCTCATATAAAAGTTCGAGGTTTATCCTTTGATAATTACGAAAATTAATCACATGGGATGGAGAGCTGGCGATAGGAATATCATACTTTAAAAACAAAAAATCATGATCAAAAATGGATGGAGGACTTATTTTGCCGTGACGCAGCGCAGATTTTGGGTCGGTTACAAGTATAAGATCTAACTAAGAGGCTGAGGTGACCGAAAAGTGAGTTGGACCATGATTTATTAACGAAATATTGACGGATTGAAGTTGTGAAAAGAAGTTGTCAGTTAGCGAGCTATTCTCAAGAATACTTACATTGAAATCGCCAGCAACAATCACAAGCGCATATCTATGTGACAAACTAAAGATACATTGCTCGAATTCAACAGCCATTTCCACATTAAATTGTCTGGGCGGGCAGTAAGCGGATACTAAGACACATTTATCAAGCCCCGTATTCAACTCCACACAAAGGAACTCCAAATTGTGAATGGATGAGCAATGTAAAATCTTGGACCTAAAATGGTTCCGCACGTAAATAGCCACACCGCCACCAATCCTGTCCACTCTGTCATTGCGTAAAAGTTTAAAGCCAGGTAATGAGACCAAAAGATTAGGGACATTTCAGTTTAACCACGACTCACTGATAACTAAAACATGCACATTCGTACGAAGAAACATCTCCATTAACTCACCTATTTTATGTTTTATGCTACGAGCATTTAAGTAAAAGACATTTAATCCAGGCTGGTTACCATTCAAAATATTCGCCATGGTTCTTACCTTGACACACGAATCCCGAAAATCAGCCATTATAGATATACACAGCGGACGAAAAAAGGTGAACACCCCTCAGACAAGCGATCAGGATCCACTGCTGCAAAAATGGGACAAGTATATAACTAATAATAAAACTTAATAATGCACAACCATAGATACCTGCAATATCACAATAAATGAAATAACTGAAAACTAAAAATAAGAATACCATTAAAACTACTGAGCAATTCATTATCAACAAGAACGCATATAAAAAACATTGCAAAAAAATATAAAGAGCATGAAAAAAAAGAGATAAAAGAAAAAATATGGAAACTGGAACGATGATTATTCCAAACTTCATTATTTAGCATTCGTCCCCGCATTGACTTTATTGGAAGTAGATGCCGCAGATGCAATCTCATGTAGTTGCTCCAGATAACGTACTTTGGTAGCAGGATCATCTTTTGCACATTTGACATAAACGAAACCATTATCAGAGTAGACTGAACTGACTCTTCGCTGTCTGAACAACTTGGGGGCCACACGCAACACGCTGCTATTTAGTGGTGTGAGACTCTCATTAAAAAAAATTCGGCTATCAGACGTAAAGCCCTTCAAGTCTCTTAATTTCAGCTTCCTATGATGAGCCTTCAGCGTCGAAAAGAACGCTCTTATCTCATTGGCACAAGAGAAGCGAATTAAGAGTGGCATCGCATGATTATTGGAATTGTTGTTATGACTAAACTGTGCTTTGCGATTCAGGCGAAAAGCTTCAATATAAGGAGAGATCTTATGTTGGATAGCATTGGATAAGTCCATGGTGATGTCACGAGGATTTTCAGCTGACATCATAGGTATCCCCCTAACGATGATATCGTTCAGGCGGAGTATACGTCGGAGATCATCATTTTCTCTATCCAGCGTCGAGCACTTCTTCTTGATGTCTACCACAACATTACTTAATGATTCCACACGATGTTTTAAGCCTTGAACCACACTTTCAATTTTGTCCAAGAGGCGAGATTCCACACCCGAAATTGATGACTGAATACGATTTTCAACGCTAGCAAGCATGGATTCAAGCGTGCGCTTCCAATATGCGTCGGGAGAGCAGTCAGATATTAATTTTGTGATAGTTGCATCATCCATATGACTGGCGGATTTCATGTTGCTAACTCCAGCGGGGGGAAGCGTAGGCACCGTGCTTGTAGAATTGGCTCTACCTTTCTCTTTTTGTCCTCTAGTCGTAACCTTATCAGAGTCAGACATGGTACAGCGAAAAATACCGCAAACTAGATAAAGGCAAGGCGAAATCAGCGAAAGAAAAAACGGAATACGATGATTAAAGATTATTACGACACTTTAGACTAAGATCTAGATCTATTGATTTGAAACTAGCAAGCGACCGGTTAAGAACAGTGGAAAAACGAGTCAAAGCCGGAGCAATCACAGCTACGTCTACTCACTAGAAGCCATCCGACTGAACTGATTTTACCTTATTACAATTTTAAAAGTATTGTACAATTCATAAGAAAAAAACTTCAATAATTTTAATACTTTTTACAAACTTAGCCTTAACATTCTAATTTCTGTGGGTACCCAAAATTTCCCTAATTATATTATTACAATACAATAATTACTCTACTATTCTAATTGTACCAGCTGTTTCCCGACGACGGTAGGTAAATTTGCTGTTGGCAGGTTTGCTGTTGTTGGAATGATGATTTCTATACTGGTTTCTGCTTGCTTGGATATCCTCGATGGGATCGGCCCCGTAAATGGTTTGCTGATGATCGTTCGAGTCTGTTCACTTTTTTGTCGCTTTAGATGGCACACTACCCCTGCTAGTACTGCTAAAGTGAAGATGCATAAACACCCGGTAGCTGATGTAGCTACTAAGTGGACGTGATGTGGAATAAATTGTCTGCTAGTCTCTTCGATCTTAATGGCTTCCTGTACTCGCTTTATATCGGCCTCATTATCTTTCCATGCTTGGTTGCAGTTCTTGGCTGTCAACGGTCTTATCCCAGTCTCTTTACTCTCTATAATTTCCGCTTTCTGCTTATTTGATTAGCTATGTCTACGTCATTCCAGGCTGGCAACTCCAAACGATTCGGCTGCCAAATTGAAATATTTTTCTGCTGTCGTCTTCTGCAGCTATCCGTAGGTCTCCAATCTGTAAATGGCAGTATTCCTCAATTGATAACACCGCAGTAGAAAATAGTTCTTCAATTGTAGTAGGTGAATTTTGGCTGTTCACCTCTAATTTTGTTTTTTCGGATACCACAAATAGCCAATGGTTCCTCGCCATCATTCGAACTAGACTGTTCCATTTCGGTATAACTCGATCTTTATATGCTCTCGAGCTCACATTGAAGCTTCGGAAAAGGTTTAATACGCAATTTTCTCCAATTGCTGTGAAGGTCGGACACAACTGTGGGCAAAGAAATTGTGGTTGGTCGGCGGTGGTCGAAAGCTGCTGGCACCCTTGATACTGCTGATAACTCATTAGGACATACTGCCGTTCATGGTTGTTAGCGGCAACAAATTCGGCATCCAGATCATATATGTGATAGCCGGCGTCGTCCATTGTAACAGGAATTGTATATATCTTGTGCATATCAAACGCAACCCTTTGTGGCTGTGGAATTTCAATCCGGATCAATATACTTGAAGGGATTTCAGTTTTTCAATCTGCGTCAACAACTGGAAGTTCTGGAATTTCTCATATAAATCCAATTGACGAGTGGCGTTCCTCATTATTTCACTCATTTCCCGAGCGTGAATAATCAATGGATGTAGCTTTCCGACACTCAGAGCGACCAACATACTGATTATATTTTCCTGCATCTCATAGATTTCTGGTAGATGAAGAGTCATCAGTGTAATTACTTCGCTCATTCCTAATCTTAGCTGCAATGCCGACAATTCACGATATTTACCCTGTTGTGCGTTTACTAATGCTGAGATTTTGTTACCTAGCTCCTCTCGTTCTGCTGCCGCTTGTACTCTGGTAGCGTTGAATACGGCGAATGTAGACATAGTGACCGTTATTTGGTCCTTTAACAGAGAGAAGGTTCTGTTCTCTTTTCCGCTAAGATCTAGATCTAGGTCTGCATTGATCTCTTCTCAGTCTGCATGATCCATTGTCCCGAAAAGGTATTTTAATGCTGATCCTAATCCATCAAAAATTGAACGTCTGCTTCATGGTGGTGATTCACTCTGGTTATGGTGTAGCAGTTCCTCGTTTTGCGTCTTAATTTTCGAGACCCAACTTCTTATCTCCTTGGCCGCTATAGTGCACCTGGATACTATTCCGTCGTGTGTCACCTCCAAACATAACTACGTAATTAGTTTAGTGCAATTATTTACAAATTCCATGTCCTCTGTTAGATGCGGCATTTCCACCTTGGACAGGATAGTCCAGTGCTTGTTGTAGAGGTTGACCTTTCCAAGATATTCGCACACCACTCCTGTATGGGGTATCTGTTGAATATTATAGCCTGTTTTCTCTGCCTCCAGCACGGTGAGGAGTGCAAATATTACCGTTATAACTGCTTTCATCTTGATACCTAAACCCTATTGTTCTGCCCTATGAGACCACTCAAAAGAAAATATCGATAATGATGTGGACTGTAAATAATAACGCCGGGGAATATTTTATAGTCAGTGGTTTATTGAACGCACGTAAAACTTTTGTACAAAATTACAACTATAACTAAAATTAACAGAATTCAATTTCACGACACTTGAGAACTAAACTTTAATAGATTTAATATAGTCGCTTACTCACTACACAATAATAATTTTAATTTCAATACAATACTGTCAAAGTTGAGACAACTTTGACCCATGGCATTATATATGTATATATATATATATATATATATATATATAAATATATTAATCAATATGAACTATAATATATTGTAACAAAAAAGCTTACCTTACTCTTGTTTTGAGCATTAACTGAGACCCCACAGCCGATCTTTTCTGAGCGTTATTCCCCATTAACACAATTTGCTTTGCTCTATTATTTGAAGCAGGAAGAATTGTTAGCGGCGGATACTCCACATCGTTTTCGGCTGACCGCTCTGACGGAATTGGTTTAGGAATACGGCAATCGATTAGGTTTCCTAATAAATAAAGATGAGGAGATCGAGGGCTGTCGCGTAATAGCTCCCTATTACCAAAAACGCTAACCAATGGCATTATGGAAAGCCGTGTATGGAGCGCGAGCACAATTCCAAAAGTGCCTCCTATCCATAATACGGGATGGAATACGTTGCAGCTCCCACACAACAAGAAATGCCTAGGATTTGATACGGCATCCAAACACGTAAAGAAACTGTTGCTGAACATCCTAAAAGGCAGATTTCCTTGCACTCACTTCGGAAACAAAACAATAAATCGTACTTGTCATGGCGAATTGTCAAAATGTGCCAATTCCACCCCAATTCCGATTGAGACTTAAAACTAGTCCAATTTAGAGCAACCATTCCAGCCGATGTTAGAAAGGGCGAAGCCACACGTAGCAGCACAAAGCTGCGGCAGTTTGCTGGACTTACACAAACGCAAATTAATCCAGACATATAGAGAGTGAATATCAGCAAATAATTTTCAGTTTTACCCAAGAAAGCAAATAGAATTTTGATAAGTATGACAACTCGAAGTCAGTAAATAATCGCGGCCAATTAAAACTTTTACAGATATTGAAAGTTCAAATTGAATGAAGAAACCTCGAAATATAGAAATTTAAAATTGTATTTAAAGCTTGACCGAGATAAAATCTAGAACTAAAGGAAAAACTTTGGCAAATATAGAGACTTGAAATTCGAATTAAAACTTTGACAGATTGAGGGAACGAATATCAATCCCCTTGAAAAGAATTACTCTGACGGATATCCCGTAAAGGTGGAATATTACTCACCTCCACGCTAAGAATTGAAAATTAAACTACTGACATGTATTGAAAATGAAACGTAAAATAAATTTTGACAGGTAGTAAGAATTAAAAATCAAAGTACTGACATGTATTATAAAGGTAAATGTAAAGAAAAATTTGGAAAGGTAGTAAGAATTAAAATCAGTAAATTTTGACTTGTATTAAAAATGAAATGTAAAATAAATTCTAACAAGTATTAAGAACTGAAAATTAAACTACTGACATGTATTGAAAATGAAATGTAAAATAAATTTAGCTTTTGTAAAAATAGAGGCCGCTGAATCGGCTAAGACGAGTTGTAGGACTAGATCAAAGAGAAGAAAAGATAGAATAAGTCACGTAGGCCCGCGAAAAAGATTGATTGTGTGTTAGCCCGCCATCTTAAGAAGTCGAAGTTTGTGATTTTCTTTTCTTGAGCAATAATTCCGAAATAAAATAAAGAAAAAAAAAATATTAGAGAAGGAAAATAATAAGTTGTTTGTTTTGTTTTAACCGCTGAAAAAATAAAAGAAAAAAAGACAACGAAAACAAGAAGGAGACGAGGAGACAGCTAGAGTTTTGTGAATACTCCAGCAACGCAAAAATTAGCGCCCCAGGCGAGACTTCCAAGACAGGCGGAATTCCAGGTAACCTTCCATTTTTATGTTGTTGGGTGAGCACAGTGCATGCAAATAGCCGCCGCTTGCCGCCCCTCCCACTGGCAATCGTTCGACCAGACGACAACGTCGTAGCGGTGAATCTAACGGGCTGGCGACCGTACAAATTTTGTAACATTCTCGTACATTCTCGACGCAGCAGGCTCGACGTACAAGAGAGCAGAAAAGAAAAGAAAAAAATTTGTAACATTTGGTGTCAAGTGTGGGGTACACCAATTCCCGTAACAGGGACCTCACTAACATTCTACTAATTCGTCGAATCTACCACGTCAAATTGGTCGATCAATTGAAGAGGAGCTTGTTGCCGAAAACCCGGATTATGTTCCCAGTTGCAGAGATGATGATAATTTACCACTGAGCGTATTTCCACATCGAAATTATGCACTAATGGTCGACGTGTTTAAACCGCTGTTTAATTTTTCTTTCTTATTATTAATTATTAGTTTTTACTTTTACGTAGTATTGCTTTTTAGGGTAGAAAGTATACAAATTTTTTTTTTTTTTAATATTCTCTAAATTCTAAATCTGAAGAGTAACAACAGAATATTTAACGAGGAGGCGAGTAATATTCCAGGCTGTCGGCCCTAGCTGCATACAAAGCACACAAATTCGGTTCTTGATATACTGGCGGAGTACCTGTCCAAATTTTAATAAAGAGGCGAGTAACAGCCCGGCATTTTTATGTTTTTTTGTGCCTTCCGCCGTTATAATAGGCAGGATAGTTGCGGATTGTTTCCTATACATCTGCTAATGAACGGAATAACCTTTGAATAAAAGGTGGTACCGGCCACGTGTCAAAAGAGGTTAGCGACTTCCATTTGAATAGTGGTGAAATATTTTCTATATTTTGCTTAAAGTTTGCTCAATAAAGCACATCAGGTCTTATATTGTTTTAACTTGCTACTCAGCAATTTAAAAATTACAAAAATTTTCTATATTGATTAAATTACTATATTTACAGATTTATTAAATTATTATAGTTGCTATATGTACTAACTCTTTGCTATATTGATTAAATTACTATATTTACTGGTCCTTTAAATTGTTAAAGTTGCTATATTTGCTAAATTATTTGCTGTATGGATTAAAGTTGCTATTTTTACTGATCTATTCAATGACTATAGTAGCTTATTTGCTATATTTGCTGATTGTTTGCTATATGGATAAAAGTTCTATATTTACTGGTCCTTTAAATTGTTAAAGTTGCTATATTTGCTAAATTATTTGCTATATGGATTAAAGTTGCTATTTTTACTGATCTATTCAATGGCTATAGTAGCTTATTTGCTATATTTGCTGATTATTTGCTATATGGATTAAAATTTCTATATTTAATGGTCTTTTAAATTGCTATAGTGGCTAATTTGCTAAATTTGCTGTATGGATAATTTTGCTATATATCCTATGCTGACCACTGATGCTATAGGTTTCATTTTTTTTTTTTTTTTTTGCATTTGCATTTGCCGGTGTAAGGTTGGTGAAGCCTAAAACATTGTTTTTTATATTTCCTCAATTGTTCGAAACGGGAAATATTACCCATCTTGGATCATACCTGACAAACAACGACATATAAAATCCAAAATAATTTTAAACCCATCTAGCAACCGCGGGGGGACGAGTTAGAGACGAGATTTCCTATATTGGCACCTTGTATTTGTCCAAGTGCGGTATTTAAATTTGAGAATCGATAATTCCATTGAGTTTTGAACCGAACGGTCAAAGATAAATGCTTTCATAGTTCTGCTTTGAGTTTTGTTAATCTACGTGCGTTAACCAAGCCTAAATCTTGGACGGAATAATCTGATTGAGTTTTCATTGATCCGAAGGGGGAAATATTTTCTATATTCCGGCCCTTGGTTTGGCTGTATCAAAGGGTGCTGATAATACACAAAACATTAGGCATTGCGAAATCAAAATCTAAAGTAGAACAGAAGATTGTCTATATTTGGAAATTAAAGTCGACAGTTTTAAAGGAAACTCTTCTATAGTGTGTAATCAACAAATTCAATGTTCTAACAAAAAGATTTTCTATAGTTGCAAATCGACGGATTTAGGGTTTGGTGGGAACTATTTCTGGTGTCTAATTCACTCCTTGACCGCTTATCACCCGTAAATATTCTCGAGATTTCTTTACTTATCGTGAAAGACTTGCGAGGTACCCAAATATTTCCAAAAGAATTTTATGTTGGAGAGCCGACGATTGGGAATACCGGAAATAATTTTCGGGTCTCTCATATTTCTATTAAACTCTCTGTACGGGACGTCATCGAGTTAAGAGAAGGAATTTTATACTTGATCGCCAACGATTGAGGATACACGAAGAAATTTCCGGATTTTTCTGATAACGTTTTCCAACTTTGTTGTCGACGAATTCGGGAACATAAGATAACGCTGGAAAATTTTTGGATTCTGTAGCGGATAACCGCGAAAAGTCAAGATAAAATTGAAATCGTCCTCAACTGGATAAGATTCTCGATATTTTGAGTCAACGACTTCAGAAATACCAAACATCTTGTGAAGAGTCTTAAATTCGGCAATAAATAATCAAGGATACTTGATCTATATTCTAAATCTCTACTAACATCGAAAGTTTTCTATACCCGGCGGCTATGATTTTAGAAAGGCCGAATAATTTCTGAGAGATCTTGTTTTGTAGCTGGCCGCGAAAAATGAACATGAAATCGTCTTAGTTTTGTCAATGAACCTTTCTATATTAGTGGACGACACTAGCAACTTCTGAAAAGTTTCGTATTCAGTTGTAAATTGTCGAAAACACAGAGCTAATTCCAACGTTTCTTCAACTGATTGAGCTCGACACTTGGTGTAGGCGACTCCGGAAGTCTCAAGTAATTCCCGAAGTGTTCCATAGTTGGGCCGCAAATAGCTGAAAGTACACAGGGAGAATTAAGCAGTCCTCCTTAAATCTGATAGATTTCATTCACTCATCCGTTGACGGCTTCAGAAATCATAAAAGCTTCTGGAAAGTACTGGTATTCAGCACCAAATACTTCTTAGATCCAACGTCTCAATTCGTTATACGAAATTGGGAGATATTTCCGACATTTCGACTTTGATGAGTCTAGCACACGATACACGTCCTAAACTTTTTGAGTTCGATTGGCGACAACTCGCATTTCTGAGCGGAGAAGAAGTAGCAATTGGGTAGAATGGCGGAGGAGCAGCTGGATAAAATTCTGCAGAAGCTCGAAGAGTTGAGCTGCAAATTTAGTGCTCACTCGAATACAATCGTGGAAGTTAGCAATGAGGTGAAAGCTCTAAAGGGGCAGCATACGTCTTTCCAAGAAGAGTTAAGTACACTACGGAGGCAGGTGTCCGATATATCAGTCCTCAGCGCATCTGCGTTCGCCCATAAAGTAATGGATGATACCGAGGTGCAACAAAACGCATCATCCGTTGATAGGACAGGCGATATGCCACCACCGAGTAGTCAATCTACCCCGACGTGCGGGAAAGTCTCAGAGGAAGTTAAAGACAACTGCATGCAGAAATCGCCTGTGACAAATACCGCCGCATGCTCATGTTCTAATCCTGCGGAGCCTAAGCCATCACGAGAACCGTCGCTGTCGCTACCTCCTCGACCACAGCATACAGTTAGTGACAAGCCCATTAGAAAGCCGATGCTTTCGCCGACGGAGTACGATGGTAAGGCTCAGTGGAATCATTACGAGTTGCACTTCGAAGCGATTGCGGAAACAAAGGGTTGGGACGACGACACCAAAGCACTTTACTTAGCTGCCTCTCTGCGCGGCATGGCTTTGGGCTTCTGTGAGACACTGAGTCAAGAACCCAGGAGGTCTTATAGCAAAGCGCGAAATGCGCTCTCGATAAAATTTGGCGCGGAATATAAGCAATCAGTAAGTCATGTACAGCTTAGCGCCAGAGTCCAGAAGAATGGGGAGAGCTTTTCAGAATTTGCCACTGACCTCTTACGGCTGACTAGGCTCAAGTTCGCATATTGTCCGGAGGATGCAAGGGATCAGATCGCTTTGGAACATTTCCTAGACGGCATTTTTAACCTAGATGTCCAGGAAAGAGTTCGAGATTTTAACCCACCTGCTCTGCAAGACGCAGTACAGACCGCTTTCCGGATTGAAGCAAACCATCGAGCTACGAGGGCCGCGAGACGGAATATAAGAGTCGCTGTTGCATCGAGTGATAACAGACTTCCACCACGAGAACCTCCTGACTTTAGGAGAGAGACAATGGGGAGGAATTTATCACGGAGGACGCCGGGAAAAGCCAGCGAGCTAGCGTGAAGGAGCCACAGCTAGCTCAACCCAATCAAATAGCTCCTACATTCGCTACCAGCTATCCTAAAACAAATCTTATAGCTCGAAATGTGACGGGAGCTATCCGCCGATGCGACTTTCGACGAAGGTTCAGTTTCATCGTGCGTGATGGGACTGAAGTAGATGTCTTCTTCCATTTCATGAATTTTCAGAACCCGATCGTGAACCCGGAAGCCGAGTTACTTCCTGGAAATCGCGTGGAATTCGACCTGATTGAGGGGCGTCCTACCAACCGAGCGATTAATATCCGTCCGGTATCAAGGGGTCGAGAGGAATTATGGTAGAGTCTCAAGAAACAGTTCAGCTATCACAAATCACACCGCAGGCGAGTTTGCAGCAAGCCCAGATGCCGCAGATCCTCGAAAAGGAAGCGTACAGTCAGGATATTGTCCCAGTAAGCCCGAAAAGAACTTTAAACATCAGTCAGCTGATCTCAGGGAGCAGAGACCAGCACACCTCCCACACGCTCCCAGTTCCACTCGCCAGCACGTCTTCGGCCGAGCAGGTGTGAGAGTTCCACTCATAACAAGCCTCCGAGAATTGACTAGGATGACCCGAAAAACCACGCATACCCCAGTCATCAACACACCCAGGACTCAGCATACAGCAAGTAACAATTCATTTAATATTATCCCACCCAACACTAAAACACTCGTTACACATACACCTCCCACCAACACCTTGAACACTAAAACACCTACCTGTCATTCCCCAATCCACCATCCACAACCCACTAACTCACTAACCATCCGCCTTCCGCACTCCACTAACACACTAATCTCCCGTCCCTTTCCCGTAAACGCTCCAAAAAACCATCCTCTTCCCACTAACACCTTAACGAACCACCCTCTTCCCACTAACACCATAACGAATCACCCTCTTCCCACTAACACCGTAACAAATAATCCTCTTCCCATTAACGCATTAACAAGCCGTCTACTTCCGAGTAACACACTAACGAACCATCCTACACTCCCTGTTAACATCCCAACAAGGAACACACCAATTCCCAACACACTAGCTATGCACCACACACCGCCTGCTATCACCCTAACCTCCATTACACCAACCCTTAACCGGGAGCCAATATCCAGACATAACACGGAGACACGGGACACGACGGGATCAATATCTTCGAGGCTTCCAGCTCCACCTATCATAACTGTTAGTCAAGGTATGATCTGTAGTACCATCAAAATCAAAGGAAAAATTGGAGGGATTGTCTGCCACATGATCGTGGATACAGGAGCGACGCATTCTATTCTGCACAGGAGAATACTCAACCGCGTACAATTCCCTTATAGTCTCAACCCATCTTTAACGCGGATTCGAAATGTCACCGGAGGAACCAGCATAGTGGACGGCGTCATTGAGCTGCCAGTAGCTATTAAAAATTTTACCACAACACACACCTTCTACGTAGCTGATGCCTTTGACGACTGCATCATCGGGATGGATTTTCTTGTAGGCAACAGATGTTCAATTGACTTAGCAAAGCACACAATTAAGATAGCTCACGAACTCGTTCCGATAATCGAAGAAGAGAGCACTGACATTTTTGTCAGAACAATACAGGACTGTATAATACCGGCTGAGTCATCCTGCTTCGTAGCACTTTATAACCCGTTAGTGGTGGAACAAAAAACTGTTTTGATATCTCCAAAAAATGTCCCATCGTCTCTTTGGATGGAACCAGCAGTCTGCCAGCCCAACAATGGAAATCTGCTAGTCCGTGTGACAAACTTAACAGATAACCCATTCAAACTCAAAGCGAACACCTCTCTAGCTGATGTTGAAGTGGCGGCAGACATTGTCAGTTCGTCCGAGGAAGTAACAACTAATTTCTATAGTTTACCACCTGAATTATACCTATTGCTGGAACTCACAATTGTACACCTTGATAATCGACAAAAAATAATACTGGAAAAGCTACTCATGGAGCACCGAGACGTCTTCGCGAAAACCAAAGCTGACCTCGGCCGAACCACAATAATGCGGCATCAGATCGACGTAGGCGACAGTAGACCAATTAAACAGCCCCCGAGGCGGCTTCCGCTAGCCAAGCGTCAGGAGGCGGAAAATCTAGTATACGAGATGAAAGCCCAAGGCGTTATCAATCCATCCAGTAGCCCTTGGACTTCTCCAGTCGTGCTGGTGAAGAAAACGGATGGCTCGACTAGATTTTGCGTCAACTACAGGCGGCTAAACGAGGTCACCAAAAAGGATTCCTATCCGCTGCCACATATTGATCTAACTCTCGACGCACTCGCCGGTTCAACTTGGTTTTCGACATTAGACTTACAGTCGGGCTACTGGCAAGTAGAAGTGGAAGAAGAAGACCGGGAAAAGACCGCGTTCACTACAGGCAGTGGATTGTGGGAGTTTTCAGTTATGCCATTTGGACTAACCAATGCCCCTGCAACCTTTCAGAGGCTCATGGAAATCGTCCTCCAAAGAATTCCACCTCAGGCGTGCCTAGTATTTTGGACGATGTTATCGTACATGGTCCTACGTTCGAACAAATGGTAGAAAATCTCCGCCTTGTCTTAGCCCGATTAATAGTAGCCAATCTAAAAGTTTCACCGAAGAAGTGTCAGTTGTGTCAGAGAGAGGTCAAGTTCTTGGGACATGTCATCAGTGACTGTGGATTATCAACGGACCCCGACAAAACGAATGCTATTAAGAGTTGGCCCAAACCGCAAACACGAAGAGATATACAGTCATTCCTCGGGTTGTGTGCTTACTATAGGCGGTTTGTAAAAAATTTCTCAGCTATTGCGAAGCCACTAACAGAGCTCACGGAGAAAGGTCGAAGGTTTATCTGGTCAGATGCTTGTCAAGAAGCGTTCGAAGAATTGAAAGACCGCTTAACCACTGCACCTATACTCACTCAACCGGACGAAAATTTACCATTTATCTTGGACACAGACGCCAGTCAACACGCTTGGGGAGCTATTCTTTCGCAAGTTAAGGATGGGATGGAACACGTGGTGGAATACCACAGCAAGACATTCAGTCGCCCGGAGCGAAACTACTGTGTTACTAGGAAAGAGCTGGTTGCAATAGTCAAAGCGTGCTCACATTTTCAGCCCTACTTACTGGGAAAAAAGTTCACATTTCGAACAGACCATGCATCCTTGAGATGGTTGATGAACTTTCGGTGTCCCGAGGGACAAGTAGCAAGATTGATAGAATGCATGCAGGCTTATGATTTTGAAATTGTGTACCGCCCAGGTAAGAGTCACAGTAACGCAGATGCAATGTCTCGCCGCCCTTGTTCCACGACTGATTGTCACTATTGTCAACGGCTCGAGCAGAAAGACACCATCATAATTCGCCTAGTCACCACCCAAGAAGATATAGTTCAAAAGCAGGAGGATGACCACACCTTACGATGTATTCGGAGTTGGTTGATTACGGGTCAGCGCCCAGACAAAGATAGCATCAAAGACCTGAGCCCTGAAATTAAATCGTATTGGTCAATGTGGTCTATTCTGAAACTAGAGAATAGCATCGCCGTTCGAACAATCAGTCAAGGGTCAGGAACTATTAACCAAATCCTGTCCCGAAATCTCTTCGAAAACTTGTTCTCCAACAGGTACACGATTCTCTAAGCGGCGGACACTTCGGCGTTGACAAGACGTTAGGTAAACTTCGACAGAAGTATTATTGGATCGGTAGTAGTACGGATGTAAAGGACTGGTGTGCTGGATGCCTACAATATCAAGCACGGAAAGGACCGCGGCCAAGACGCAGAGCTCCTCTCCAAGTATGTAACATTGGCGCACCTTTCGAAAGAATTGCTGTAGAAATATTGGGACCACTCCCAAGGACAAATAAAGGTAACCGCTACTTAGTAGTCTGTATGGACTACTTCACCAAGTGGCCCGAAGCAATTCCCGTTCCAGATCAGACAGCCGAGACTGTATCGGACGCCCTTATCTCAGCCGTATTCAGCCGACATGGAGCCCCACTACAGCTCCATTCAGACCAAGGCAGAAATTTTGAGAGTGCTGTTTTTCAAGAAGTATTGCAGAAGTTCAGGGATAGAGAAAACGCGCACAACCGCTTTACACCCACAGTCAGATGGTTTAGTCGAAAGATTTAACCGAACAATCCGGGACTATCTGGCGAAATTTTTTAATTCACACCAAAGAGAATTGGAGCAGTATGTGCCTTACCTACTGTTATCGTATCGCGCAAGTGTACAGGACAGTACTAAACAAACCCCGGCTAAACTCCTTTTTGGGCGAGAAATTCGTTTGCCACTGGAGATGGTCTTGGGAAGTCCACCTACCGAAGTTATGTCGATTAGCGACTACCTAGATAATCTGACCGCAACACTGAACACGATTCACGAGAATAATCGAGCTATGCTGAACACCGCGAGCCGACGTATGAAGACGTACTATGATTTGCGGGCGAAGAACCCTGCTTTCAAGTAGGTCAATTTGTGTGGTTATATTTCCCAAGACGCGTGATTGGACGGTGTCCAAAACTGCAGTGCGACTGGATGGGCCATACAGGATCACGGAGGCTGTAACCGAAGTGGTGTTCAGGATAAAAAAAGTGTCACGGTGGGAAGATGCGAACTGTCCACGTCGACAGGCTGGCCCCCTACCGCGAAAGAAACACCTCTCCATATAACTACTACACGTCCGACCTGGTAGCCCTAAGAAGGCATCCAGCCAGCCTAACTGGTAACTACAGGATACCTATGTGCCGCTTAGGACCCACCCAACCTAGCGGCCGGTATACCTCTTGTTAATTAGTCCCACTTTTTCACACTCTCCAGCTTGACAATGAGTCAGAACCCCTCCCACATGGTACCCTACGGAGCCACGCTGCCGTAGGAATTCCACATTACAAACTGCCTTCGAAATTTTAACCTCTGCTGAGTGGGAGACGTGGGGACACACCCTCGAACGAATGTTGAGCAGTGGTCGGAGTGAGATAGCCAGTGCGGAAGAGGTCCTGCAATCAGTTGGTTAGGTTACTGGTTGTAGAGGCTTCTCCGACTGGTCTCGCTGTTGGGGGGCGGAGGTGTACTGGTAGACATTTTTTTTTTTTTGGTTACTGGGCTGCGAGTGCACCTTTGGTTTTCGATACCTAGACCGATATCGAGCTCTAACCAGGGATGGCGTGACGTCTGGGATGTGCTCCTGACTCGCCATGCACAAATCAAGTCCGACAAAGTGGCGTTCCTTCATTCTTTCTATAACACGTTGTGGCTGAATAAAATTTAAAAGGACACGATCCTGGTAGAACCCATCTCTACCTTAAATGAGTAGATGAATCTTGATAGACCGTCTATAGCTCTAACCCCTTCTGGGTTATCTTTCAGTGGATGTTTTAACTTTCCTATCCTTTCTTCATTCTTTCTATAATACGTGGTGGCTGAATAAAATTTAAAAGGACACGATCCTAGTAGAACACATCTCTACCTTAATGAGTAGATGAATCTTGATTGACCGTCTATAGCTCTAACCCCTTCTGGGTTATCTTTCAGTGGACGTTTTAACTTTCCTATCCTTTCTTCATTCTTTCTATAATACTTGGTGGCTGAATAAAACTTAAAAGGACACGATCCTAGTAGAACCCATCTCTACCTTAAATGAGTAGATGAATTTTGATTGACCGTCTATAGCTCTAACCCCTTCTGGGTTATCTTCAGTGGACGTTTTAACTTTCCTATCCTTTCTTCATTCTTTCTATAATACGTGGTGGCTGAATAAAATTTAAAAGGACACGATCCTAGTAGAACCCATCTCTACCTTAAATGAGTAGATGAATCTTGATTGACCGTCTATAGCTCTAACCCCTTCTGGTTATCTTTCAGTGGACGTTTTAACTTTCCTATACTTTCTTCATTCTTTCTATAATACGTGGTGGCTGAATAAAATTTAAAAGGACACGATCCTAGTAGAACCCATCTCTACCTTAAATGAGTAGATGAATTTTGATTGACCGTCTATAGCTCTAACCCCTTCTGGGGTTATCTTTCAGTGGACGTTTTAACTTTCCTATCTTTTCTTCATTCTTTCTATAATACTTGGTGCTGAATAAAATTTAAAAGGACACGATCCTAGTAGAACCCAGCGCTACCTTAAATGAGTAGATGAATTACCCACTAACTCCTTCTGAGTTAGCCTTCGTTAGAAGGTTTTTCCTTTTCTATCTCTCTTCACTATTTCCGTAATCGTGTATGTGCAGACGCCACGCTTAATCATTCCCACGAGAGATATGTCAGCTTGCCGGAGCTACAAGCTTGCGAAGGGGGTGGGGGGGGGGGTAATGTAACAAAACAGCTTACCTTACTATTGTTTTGAGCATTAACTGAGACTCCACAGCCGATCTGTTCTAAGCGTTATTCCCCATTAACACAATTTGCTTTGCTCTATTATTTGAAGCTTTGAAGCAGGAAGAATTAATAGCGGCGGATACTCCACATCGTTTTCGGCTGACCGCTCTGACGGAATTGGTTTAGGAATACGGCAATCGATTAGGTTTCCTAATAAATAAAGATGAGGAGATCGAGGGCTGTCGCGTAATAGCTCCCTATTACCAAAAGCGCTAAGCAATGGCATTATGGAAAGCCGTGTATGGAGCGCGAGCACAATTCCAAAAGTGCCTCCTATCCATAATACGGGATGGAATACGTTGCAGCTCCCACACAACAAGAAATGCCTAGGATTTGATACGGCATCCAAACACGTAAAGAAACTGTTGCTGAACATCCTAAAAGGCAGATTTCCTTGCACTCACTTCGGAAACAAAACAATAAATCGTACTTGTCATGGCGAATTGTCAAAATGTGCCAATTCCACCCCAATTCCGATTGAGACTTAAAACTAGTCCAATTTAGAGCAACCATTCCAGCCGATGTTAGAAAGGGCGAAGCCACACGTAGCAGCACAAAGCTGCGGCAGTTTGCTGGACTTACACAAACGCAAATTAATTCAGACATATAGAGAGTGAATATCAGCAAATAATTTCCAGTTTTACCCAAGAAAGCAAATAGAATTTTAATAAGTATGACAACTCGAAGTCAGTAAATAATCGCGGCCAATTAAAACTTTGACAGATATTGAAAGTTGAAATTGAATGAAGAAACCTCGAAATATAGAAATTTAAAATTGTATTAAAAGCTTGACCGAGATAAAATCTAGAACTAAAGGAAAAACTTTGGCAAATATAGAGACTTGAAATTCGAATTAAAACTTTGACAGATAGAGGGAACGAATATCAATCCCCTTGAAAAGAATTACTCTGACGGATATCCCGTAAAGGTGGAATATTTCTCACCTCCACGTTAAGAATTGAAAATTAAACTACTGACATGTATTGAAAATGAAATGTAAAATAAATGTTGACAGGTAGTAAGAATTAAAAATCAAAGTACTGACATGTATTATAAAGGTAAATGTAAAGAAAAATTTGGAAAGGTAGTAAGAATTAAAATCAGTAAATTTTGACTTGTATTAAAAATGAAATATAAAATAAATTCTAACAAGTATTAAGAATTGAAAATTAAACTACTGACATGTATTGAAAATGAAATGTAAAATAAATTTTGACAGGTAGTAAGAATTAAAAATCAAAGTACTGACATGTATTATAAAGGTAAATGTAAAGAAAAATTTGGAAAGGTAGTAAGAATTAAAATCAGTAAATTTTGACTTGTATTAAAAATGAAATGTAAAATAAATTCTAACAAGTATTAAGAATTGAAAATTAAACTACTGACATGTATTGAAAATGAAATGTAAAATAAATTTTGACATGTAGTAAGAATTAAACATCAAAGTACTGACATGTATTATAAAGGTAAATGTAAAGAAAAATTTGGAAAGGTAGTCAGAATTAAAATCAGTAAATTTTGAGTTGTATTAAAAATGAAATGTAAAATAAATTCTAACAAGTATTAAGAATTGAAAATTGAACTACTGACATGTATTGAAAATGAAATGTAAAATAAATTTTGACAGGTAGTAAGAATTAAAAATCAAAGTACTGACATGTATTATAAAGGTAAATGTAAAGAAAAATTTGGAAAGGTAGTAAGAATTAAAATCAGTAAATTTTGACTTGTATTAAAAATGAAATGTAAAATAAATTCTAAAAAGTATTAAGAATTGAAAATTAAACTACTGACATGTATTGAAAATGAAATGTAAAATAAATTTTGACAGGTAGTAAGAATTAAAAATCAAAGTACTGACATGTATTATAAAGGTAAATGTAAAGAAAAATTTGGAAAGGTAGTAAGAATTAAAATCAGTAAATTTTGACTTGTATTAAAAATGAAATATAAAATAAATTCTAACCAGTATTAAGAATTGAAAATTAAACTACTGACATGTATTGAAAATGAAATGTAAAATAAATTTTGACAGGTAGTAAGAATTAAAAATCAAAGTACTGACATGTATTATAAAGGTAAATGTAAAGAAAAATTTGGAAAGGTAGTAAGAATTAAAATCAGTAAATTTTGACTTGTATTAAAAATGAAATGTAAAATAAATTCTAACAAGTATTAAGAATTGAAAATTAAACTACTGACATGTATTGAAAATGAAATGTAAAATAAATTTTGACATGTAGTAAGAATTAAAAATCAAAGTACTGACATGTATTATAAATGTAAATGTAAAGAAAAAGTTGGAAAGGTAGTCAGAATTAAAATCAGTAAATTTTGACTTGTATTAAAAATGAAATGTAAAATAAATTCTAACAAGTATTAAGAATTGAAAATTAAACTACTGACATGTATTGAAAATGAAATGTAAAATAAATTTAGCTTTTGTAAAAATAGAGGCCGCTGAATCGGCTAAGACGAGTTGTAGGACTAGATCGAAGAGAAGAAAAGATAGAATAAGTCACGTAGGCCCGCGAAAAAGATTGATTGTGTGTTAGCCCGCCATCTTAAGAAGTCGAAGTTTGTGATTTTCTTTTCTTGAGCAATAATTCCGAAATAAAATAAAGAAAAAAAAATATTAGAGAAGGAAAATAATAAGTTGTTTGTTTTGTTTTAACCGCTGAAAAAAAAAGAAAAAAAAAGACAACGAAAGCAAGAAGGAGACGAGGAGACAGCCAGAGTTTTGTGAATACTCCAGCAACGCAAAAATTAGCGCCCCAGGCGAGATTTCCAAGACAGGCGGAATTCCAGGTAACCTTCCATTTTTATGTTGTTTGGTGAGCACGGTGCATGCAAATAGCCGCCGCTTGCCGCCCCTCCCACTGGCAATCGTTCGACCAGACGACAACGTCGTAGCGGTGAACCTAACGGGCTGGCGACCGTACAAGAGAGCAGAGAAGAAAAGAAAAAAATTTGTAACAATATGATTAATCAAAAAATTTACTCACCAGTATAAAACTATGGAATCGACTTTGTGGTGTTGGTAATTAAATAATTAGTGAATAACTATCTTTATTTCAGTCGAGACACAGGACAAAGGTTTGAGTTAGTCTGTGTTATTCTAGTCGCTACCCAGAATAACTATCTTTATCTCTGTCGCTACACAAGATAAAGGTATTAAGTTAGTAAAATCTATTCCAGTCGAGACCCAGAATATGTATCTTTATCTCAGTCGGTACCCAAGATAAAATTGTTATGTGAGTAGAATTTATTCCAGTCGAGACCCAGAATAAATATCTTTATCTCAGTCGGTACCCAAGATAAAGTTGTTGAGTTAGTAAGATTTATTCCAGTCGCTACCCAAGATAAAGTTGTTAGGTTGGTAAATTTTATTCCAGTCGAGACCCAGAATAAATATCTTTATCTTAGTCGTTACCCAAGATAAAGTTATTATGTTAGTAGAATTTATTCCAGTCGAGACCGAGAATAAATATCTTTATCTCGGTCGCTACCCAAGATAAAGTTGGTAGGTTAGTAAATTTTATTCCAGTCGAAACCCAGAATAAATATCTTTATCTCAGTCGTTACCCAAGATAAGGTTATTATGTTAGTAAAATTTATTCCAGTCGAGACACAGAATAAATCGCTTTATCTCAGTCATTACCCAAGATAAAGTAAATTTGTTAATAATTATATTTTATTACACTAGCCAATCCGAATTCCAAATGATGCGCAATCTATGAAAGCTGGATACTAAAAGAGAAAGATTCAAGATGGGCTGCGACTTATATTGCCTCTGAATTGCGCACGGCTCCAACAAATTATTTTATATTGCGCATAGTAACCAAAGTACGTTGACCTTAGCAGTTGTGCGTAGGTAGCAACAGAAAAGTCCGTTGACATTAGCAGCTGTGCGTAGGTCAGAAGAGTACATTGGCCCTAGCAGCTGTGCAACGCAACTGGAATTTTGAGCATTTTTTGTTGCCGTTCCTAATATTTCCTGGCTAAAGTTATTCAGATTATAATTATACAATAAAGGTCCTATTAAAATATTGCTAATTTGCTATTTTAAAGATACATTAAAATGTACAGATTACTTAATCTAAATCCGTTTAATTCGCGCACTGTTATCGAAGACAAGTTACTTTCTTCTTATTGGATTGTGTCCCGGATTTGTTTCTGTGGAGTGTAGCCATGAGGTGTTGATTGTTATCTCCACTAAAACTGCCTTATCGATGTGCTTGTAGGTAGGTATATATCGTTTCGTTCCCAACCTATTTTCAATGATTAGAAAAAATTGGAATTAGAATTTTTTAAACTATTTTAATTCCAGGTGGCTATTTAATGTTGGTTTGAACACCTATGCTAATCTATGGCAACGCTTATTCTTATTTTTCTATATCTATATACTATATACTTTAAATCTTTTTTCTTTAAATCTTGGTTCTTTGACTTCTCTTTTAAATATCTTACTTCTTTGCAAATTGCTCCTTCAGATATATATTTTTTTTAATTTCTTATTTAAATTGTCTATATCTCTTTCTCTCTTTTTTTATTACTTCTTTTTAATTTTAAATTTAATTCCTTCTCAACCTTCCTTATATTTTTTTTCACTGTACTTACTATTCCTTCAATCGATTGCCTTTTCTTCTTATCTTCTCGCCCTTCGCAGCGTAATCTTCTTTGTGAATCCGTGTTGGTCTTGTACGTGTTTATATTCTCTAATAAGAGAAACAAACTAAGAGGAAGAAGCGAAAAAAAATAATTAAATTAATTAATTAATCCAATTCCGCTAATTTCAAAATTATTGCCCCGTGCTGCACTCCGTTTAGGCTTCCGTCTTTCTGTAATGATCAAATGTTATGCTGAAACTATTCATTATATTTCCTCAATCGATTCGTGTGAATCCTCTTGAACTTTTTTCCTTGAAGAATATTAATGTTCTCAGGACTGTGAATGTAAATTACTTCGTAAGGGCCTTTGAAAATTGAAGATAACTTCCCCACTCGAGCTAAGTCTTTCACCAGAACTTTATCCCCCCCATGTATGGCTTCTGGCCTGGCTGTCTTATCATAATACCTTTTCGCAGATAGCTTGCTTTTGAGTAAGTTTTCCCAGGCCAGTTCAAACGCTTTTTGTAGCTTGAACCGCAACACCGAATGATAATTATCAGTGTTGTACACCGGTTCAGGTTTATGCTGTAAGTTGCTAGGGATTTCTGATACAAATCTGAAAAGAGTTTCCGTAGGTGTTAGCTCTGTACCAGCATGTACCGTATTATTGTAAGTATTACTGCTGTCCTCAAGGGCGATCCCAACTCTGGGGTACCCGGTCTACAAAGCTTCTCAAGTAGTTAGCAAACGTAGAATGTTGCTGCTCTACCGCATTGGACTGTGGGTGATAAGTGGTGGTCAGCAGTTTCTTTATCTTAAGCATTTTGCAAAGAGCCCTTAAAACTTTGCCTTTAAAATTAGCTCCTTGATCAGTTACTAACTGTTTGGGTAATGAGTAACGGCTAAGGATTTACTCGAAGAAGAGCTGCGCTACGGTGTTCGCTCCTTGGTATGGTATGGCCACAAAGGCAGCAAATCTAGTCAGAATATACTTATTACCATTATGACTAGTAGGCAACGGCCCCACTAAGACTACGTATACCTTGTCAAATGGTTTTTCTGAAGTTTCTGTTACCACTACCGGCATTTTAATCGCCCTGAAATGCTTATTTCTCTGGCATTTCGCACAACACCCGACGTGTTTGGAGATGCCCTGCTTCATGCCCTTCCAACGATAGAACCTTTTTATTCTTTCCAAGGTTTTATTTCGCCCAAAGTACCCCCCGATTCGCGAGTCATGAAACTCTTTCAGAATTACCTCGACATCTTTTGGGTTAGAAAAATTCTGTCACTTTGAGCTTTTTTGTAGCCATACTTCCTTATTCTCAGTCTCCTCTATTGTTTCCCATTCATCTTCGGATTCCGGAGAAGAGTCTTGTTTCCTCTTTCCGTCATTTGTATCTTTCTTAGCCTGTGCTCGAGTAACTGCACAACATGGATATTCCTTACCACACTTTTCCTCCGCTTGCTCTATATCTCTGGGAGTTCTACTAAGAGCATCCGCATTGCCATTTTCCCTTCCTTTCTTGTAGACAATTTCAAAATTAAACTCCGAAAGTTTTTGGTTAAACTCACCATGCGAGATGTGGTGTGCTTAACCTTAAAAACCCATCGGAGAGGCTGATGATCAGTTATGATTTTAAAATGTCTTCCCTGTAAGTAGCATTTATAATTGCGTACAGCCCATACAATGGCTACCAATTCCCGTTCCGTGGTAGAATAGTTTTTCTCAGCTTGGTTCAGAGTGCGGCTGGCATAACTAACTGGCCTACCTTCTTGTTCTAGGACTGCTCCTAGAGATTCCCCGCTCGCATCCGTGATGAGAGTGAACACCTTATTAAAATCTGGATAAATTAATACTGGCGGCAAAGTGCGAGCTTCTTTAATGACTTTAAAGAAGTTCTCGCATTCTGGTCCCCAATTGAACTTCACCTTTTTCCTCAAAAGATTATTAATTGGAGCCAGAATTTTGAAAAATTGGGAACAGACGTACGATAGTAGTTTGCCAACCCAAAAAGGCTGAACTTGTCTCACTGTTTTCGGTGGGGGAAGCTTTGTACCACTTCAACTAACAGTTTGTCAGGTTGTACACCTTTCTCCGAACAAACATGCCCGAGGTATACCAACTCCTTTTTCAAGAATTGACATTTAGTAGGTTGTAGTTTTAGGTTATGTTCCCTAAATCTTTGAAATACTTCTCGTAACTTTCCGTTATGCTCATGCAGATTCTTCGAGAAAAACCACTACGTCATCAAGGTAGACAAAGCACTTAATCCCCTGAAGACCTGTTAATATCCCATTTAATAAAGATTGAAAGAATGAACGTGCCGTTTTCAATCCGAATGGCAATCTCTTGTAGTGGAAGTGACTGAAGTTTGTGCTAAAAGCTGTCTTTTCACGATCTGCCGGGTCCACCAACACCTGGTGATACCCATTTGCAAAATCTAAGGTAGGCAAATACCTACAATGACCTAATCTATCCAGAATATCCTCGATCCGTGGTAGTGGATAAGAAAAAGGAATACAGACTTTGTTGAGTTCGCGAAAGTCGACACACAATCTATACTTTCGCTTACATGCTTCATCAGTTCCCTTTTTCGGTATTAATAAGACTGTAAAATTGAACGGACTGTTACTATGTTCGATTACGTCATCCTCCAACAACTTTTTAAGCTGCTCTTGAGATTCCTCTCTGTGGGCTTCAGGCATTCTCTATTGTTTTATATTTATGGGCCCGGTGTCGGCCATCAAGGGAAGTTTGAACATTTTCGTCGGAGTGTACGTTAGTTTATCCCCAGGTAAGTGAAAGATATCGCTGTATTCGTAACAGATTTGCATTACTGCTTCCCTCTCTTCCGAATTCAGCTCATCCCCCAACTCCAGATATTTCTTCATTAAGTGAAGCCGTTGCTGAGTGATTTTCGTTTTACCCTCGGGACTTCTTAACGGTCTCACCAAATACTTATTTAAGCATTCCAACTTAGGCTTAAAAAATTTTATTTCGATTGCCTCAGTCCTAGCATTGACAATTCCTTCAAAGGCTTGTCCGTTACGGGGCCAATCAGGGTATTCCGACAATACACACCGGGGCATATCTCTTCTGCCATACATAGCAGTACAGAATCGCTCGAGACTTGAATTATTATCAGCTGCTCGCTCCTTGGCTCCAAGCGTATTGGTCTTTTCGTGTCCTGGAATTTGAGAAAAGAGGCAGAGGGTTCAGTTTCGAGATGGACTTCCGTGCGAGGATGTCCTAGCCCCTTCTTCCTTTGAACCGCTACCCTTACCTGCTTTTCACCCACATTTCTTTGAGAAACGCTATAGACTTTTCTACTGCAGGACGAAAATCCCTGAGCTGCGCTGCTGTGCGCATAATCGTAGTTAAGGTATTTCCCTGCTTTTGCCTAAGACCAAGCTCGTCCGTTTCTGGAGCTATTTTCCGCTCCTTCTGTGTTATCCGTTTATTTTCCAGTTTTATATTCACTGTTTCATTGCTGTTGCTCATATATTTCAAGAATTTCTCTATGCTATCTGAAGCGGAACTTGCCGTGAGTACAATATCTTTTAGCCCTGTAACTTTTTCTTGAATTCGTAGCCTTACAGCTTCTGGTGAAATCTCCTGTGGCTTCTCTGTACTAGATTGACTAGAGGTATATCTATCTAACGTAAGAATATCAACATTTTCTTTCCCTGCTATGTTTTCAAAAAGTGGCCTTACTCCCCTGTTTCCTTCTACGCTTTGAATTGACAGTGTATGACCAACACAATCAATAACGGCTCTGTTTTTTAAGGAACTCCATGCCTAATATTCCATCTGCTGGTATGGATTCGGTACCGTGTATAGCATGAAATACACAAGTCTGTTGGCTAGTACCAAAGCCTAGTAAAGCTTGACAGGTTCCTAACGATTTTCTCTGTTTACCAAACAATCCTCCTATAGTGATTGTTTCTTGGGTTTGTATGGGCGTACTTCCTTTTATTTTATTTACCTTAATTATATTGCATGAAAATCGCGTATCTACTAATAATACTAACTTACCTTCTGGTCCTATGTCTGCGTCGACTATGATTAAACAATTATTTAATGAACCTAATTCTACTGCACTATTTTTACCTCTGGTTACCTGGGTATACTCTGATTCTCTTAATTGAAGGTAGCTGCGGAAAGAGTCCCCCAGCTGCCGCCCTCGTTCCCTCATTAGGCCTGGTTCCATGCTCGGCTAGGTACTTTCTTAAACATATATCCGTAAAATGGTCACTTGTCTTACAAAACTGACAATAGAGAACATCTCTTCCCTGAGTGAATTCTGTTGAGTTGTCTATCACTGTATCTGCGAACCTGACTTGCTGATTCCAGCAACTTGGCACCTCATGCCCATAGTTTCGGCATTTAGTGCAGTAAGGAGGCTGCTTTCTCCACTGGCATTCTTTAGCAAAGTTTCGCGGCTGTCCGCGTTTGAAGCAGTTGACCGCTCTAGGCTGCTGTGTTGCACTGATTGGAGTTTCCCAGTTTCTTGCCGGTCTCCGTACTGCTTGGAAGGGCTTTGAAGTTTGTTTCTGTCTGACCTAGCTAAAGTTTCGGTTTTCCAACTTTCCTTGGGTGTTTCCATGGCATGTTCCGGTGCTTTTTTCCAGGCCCTTGGTGCCATGGCCTGAAGCCTTTCCAAATCTTTTTCGAAGTAGAGAGCTTCCTCTCGAACTTCTTCTAATGCTTCGAATTTTCTTCCAGTTAAGTATACCCGTGTGGCCTGACTTCCGACACCAGAATAATCGGTATTTTATGCATTTAATAAAAATGCTTTGCTCTGCTGGTTCCAGTCGATCCTGCAAGTCTTTGCTGCAGCTGTGGAAACGAAAAACTTCTTTTGCCAACTTTGGAGATCTTTCCCCTGAAAACATTGGCACGTATTTAGAAACCAATTCCATGATTTTCTCGTACGCCTCTGCCATGTTGCTCTTTAGAGGTGCTTTTGCCTTGTTAGGTTCTGTTTTTGGTTTATTTCGACCTAGTTCCGTACTACTACTGAACGTTTTTGCTGCGTATATTTAAGCATCTCAGAGGTCCTCTTTCTATCTTGTTGCTGGTCCCAGAATACCAATTTCCTTGGATTCCACCTCCTATTAGCTGATGAGACTGCCGATTTCTCTTTTGTTGTTGCCAATTGATCGATTCCTAGTTCCTGCTCTAACTCTGTTGCTGTTTCCTCTGCTACTTGCAGCTGCTGCTCTAGTGCTGCTACTTTGTTTATTAGAGCTTTATTTTTCTAATTGTTTTCCCTCTACATCTTGCTCCGACTCAATTTCCTTCTGTTGGATTACTTCGAATGTAGTTATAAGTATCAGGTCCAAGGCTTCTCCTTTCGTGCAATTTTGGGTAACCGTACTCAATTCCTCAAGCAATTTCTTTGATTCTTCACTTGACAATCGTTTTTGCAGTTCTGAAGTGAGATGATCTCCAATGTATTGCCAGTCTTGCTCGTAGCTCAGAATTTTTGTTTCGTACTCCTTTAATTTCTGAGCTCTTATCTCTAATTTTTTTTCCTGGGCTTCGTATTGCAGCAGTTCCTCCCTAGTCAACACGTTACTTCTTCGTACTGACATTGATGTCTACCATTTAAAACAAAGAAATACCTAAACCCACTTATCCCTGCATACTTAGAAATCACTTTTCTCTAAGACTGTTTATCCTTCATGACTGCGAGTCGAAAAATTAGTATAACGCGTTCTAAAGCAAATCTTTTGCAACACCTATATCTATATAATGGGTACTAATTGACTACCAATACTCAATATAACGTAAACATTCAAAACTATCATACCATTAACACACTCAATTCAGCTATTATGCGTACATACAAACAAACATGCTCAACATTTTTTTTTATTTCTAATTTTTCAGATGCATCCAATGAAAATACAACAAACCATATACTTAAAACTTCCTACCTACTTAATCGCGTAAAACCCGAATACAAATACATCCAAATGCGTCTAAAGAAAGATCATTTCGTAAATATAACACGACATTATTACGACTATAAAAAAAAACCGACAAATTAAATAAACGCGCGTCCGACCAACGCCTAAATCGAAACTTAACGTTAAAACTGGTCAAATTCTTATTACCAACTGTCACTTATCTCAAACACATCTATAAACACCTTGCACCTTACAATATTGCATCTTATAAGTTTATCACATCTTAAAATTAATTCTGTATGTATGTATGTATATATGGATTACCTAATATAGCTCAGCTCCTAGTGTTTGTTGGAGTAGCTAAAATTAACTTTGCTCCCAGCGTATGTGTGTGGAGTAGCTAAATTAGCTTTGCTCCCAGTGTATGTTTGTGAAGTAGCTAAATTAGCTTTGCTCCCAGTGTGTGTATTTGGAGTAGCTAAATTAGCTTTAATCCCAGTGTATGTTTGTGTTGAGTAGCTGATAAAGATCAACTCCTCAAATGATGTAAGTGTATAAGTGTAATATCTTATTTTATTTCACAAAAAAAAATCACAAAACACAAAATTTAAATCACTTAATCTAATACTTCTTTAATGCCTGAAACGTAAAAGAATTTAAAAAAAAATCCATATATAAAATAAACAAATTTCCACCTTCTTACAAAAACTTCTGCTTGAAAGAAAGTTAGCAATAAAAAAAAACACACCAGCAAGAAATTCTCAAATTTCTTACCGAGTTTCACCGGCTGCCCCAAAATGTCGTGCCCCTTGAGCAATCGAATTAACGAATCCAATAATAAAAGCGATACTCGAATTTCTTTTAACACAGTTTCTTTATAAAACCATAAACCAAACTGACCTATCTTAATACCTTTAAAATTAAACAAACCCGAACCGTACTGTACATAACTTGATATTTTTAACAAAGTTGAGTCGCGACTGAACAATCAACGGCACTCTCCAAACCAGTCATTAGTCTTTTATGCCCCGATATTCAGAAGTACTTTCTTTGCTCACAACGCGGATGTAAACAAACGACAACAACCTGGGCGTTTGTTCTACCGGTTGCAGTACCTGAGTCGCTTAGTAGTAAACAATCGCTTTACATAACAATTACCATGCTAGGTTAATTGTTATCGTAATCGTCGATTGCTCCACCAAGCGGTCATCGCAGCCAGCTGTTGGGCTAATCAGCAAAACAACCGACAGTTGCAGAACAATACCATGCGAGGTATTGTTTAGCAAATGCTGATTATTTCGCTAGAATGCGCCCTTGGCTGCTGGAAGAATCTTCCGTATATTGGGCCATAACACTGTGATTTGTTTTTATTCGGAAAAAATTAAAAATCAAAAAAGAAAATTTTCGAAGAAGGAAAGGGAGAAAGAAGAACCTGCGTCCTAAGTGCAGCTTTCAGAAGAAAACTCAGCTTTTGTACTACCAGGCCCCATCCTCGTCTCCGTCTTATCTGGAAGGATAGCATTTCCACAACAAACTCAGGTAAAAAGCCTCCTTGTTTTTTCAAACGCTGACGTCTTCGCTGGTATCTCTGGTTGAAATGCCCAATCACAACTACATACATTGGTGACCGCTCTCCCAGGTACGCTTAACGGTTCCGTAACGGAGAAAATTTTCGACGAGGCACGTAAATTTGCATTGCCAAGAAGAACGAACGGAAAAAAATTTACAACAATTATAGTACCCAAATTAGCATTGCAAAGGAGTACCACGGAAGGGTGCAGAAAGGAGAGTTGGCAGTGACTTCGTTTTCATTATAGACGATTTTGCGAACAGTTTGTCCTTTATGATTGGCCCTGGACAAAACGCCAGAACTCTTTCTCACTTTCTTGTTAAAATTGTTAAAACTGTAAGTCGTTCATAAATGTTTATCAAAACTTTCGACACCCTGTCAGTGTTCTTACCAAGCAAATAGATCAATTTCAGAGAGTATTGCTCACCTTGAGATAAAAATTTTAACTATTTCTTAAAGTTATCAGAAGTACTGAAAATCTTTTAGATATTTCAAACATTGTTCTCCATTCTATGGTTAAAATTATTTATAAAAATTTATAATGTAAAAATCTTTCAGCAAGTAGGAGGTATTGCCTACCCTGTGCTTAAGAATTTAGATTGTTGATTGCAATTTACTAAAAATAGAAAGACTTCTTCAGCGATCGTACCGAGCAGTTAGAAAAATGCCGGGAATATTGTCTACCACTAGATAGAAGTTTAGAAAAGTTTTTTTTTTTTTTTTAGAAATAATGGCCAAAATGGAGGAAATCCGTAAAGTATAGTATCCAGCAAATACACAAGTTTCGTTCACCATTGGATTAAAGTGTAAATCGTTTTAAAAATCTTGTAATTACTGTGCATATTGCTCCCCATTAAATCGAACGTTTAAATTGTTTATCTCAGTTAAAAAGAAATACCGAAGATCTTTTAGTTATTGTGAGTTTTTTTCCAACCTTAAGTCATAGCTTGTGATTATTTATTAAAATTTATGAAAAACCTAGCAACTTCTTGAGACAATGGAATATATTGCGAACCGTTAAATCAACGGTTTCGATTATTTATTAAAACTCTTAAAAAATACGGCAAATTTTCCGCAAATAGAAAATATTGCTCACCATTAGGTTAAGGCTTACGATTAAAATTAAGAAAAATGTAGATCTTTTTATCACATAGAACGTTTGGCTCACTATTAGGTTTAGCGCTTTCGATTATTTATTAAAATTTATTAAGAATGTAGAGGCTCCTTTAGCAAATAGAAAATCCGTTGGTTTGCGAATTTTAGAAAAATCTAGACATTACTTTGTATTGTATCGCTTGCATGTTAGCAAATATAGAAACTTTAGAGAGCTTTGGCAATCTTTAATTGACAAATAAGGAAAATTTACACGTTTCCTTTTGTTCTTTATAAAACTGTCGATTAGCTAATGTACAAAATTATAGAAGTATTCTGTCAAATTCAAATATAATAGAGAAGGGTAAAAATATACGAGAAATACAGGCAAATTCAAACTATACAAAAATTTATTACTATCCCCTCACGATAGTATGGCCCCATACAAAGATTTACTGTTTCCTAGCAATGACGTTGGCTAGTTGAGGGTTAGTGGGGCCCCTTTCACAGAGTCGCTATATACCCCACACTTGACACCAATGTTATCCATTTTCCTTTCTTCATTGTACAATTTTCCGATGTCCTTTGGCTAGGTCACCGTATTTCCATATAGCCAGCTACTTTTGAAACGAAAAATAGAAGATGTGACTTAAAAGCAACAGAGGCAATCCTTGAACTTGGAGAAACTTTCGTGTTGAGTTTTTCAGCGGTTGATTCACCCTCGAAAACAGCTTTCTTTTCGTCGAAGAGTTTAGACAATATAACTGAACTCGATTTAGTTTCTTATTTAGCATAAACGTCTCGTTAGTGGTGAAAAGAAAGATAAAACGATCCAAAGCATTTGCTGTTGCGATGAAGTTCTGCTCATGTGGCCGAGCGGACTCCAGTTGAGCCAGGCTACTCCCTTTCGCGGTTCTGACAGCGTTATACAAATTCCTTGTGTGTACAATCTCAATTTATAAGGACAAGATCTTTCAGGATATCGTTATAACCAGCGGTCAGTGTCCTAGATCTAGGCATCTGATGTTTAGGGGAATAATGTGTCTTTCTTGTTGTTTCCCTGCAAAATTTGCATTGCACAAATAAAACAGCCTGTTTAGCGGAAGATATCGTTGCAAATTTTATTTTCTGCTTTTTTTACTTTAATGATTTCAATTAATTTTATAATACGCGAACTTTTCTTATCTCTTGGTCTTTTGTACACACACCAGAACAAAAGGAGATCTGACACTAACATGGCGGCTTACAATCTTTTTCCTAATCCTACTTAGCGACATCTATTTCTAGCGTGCACACTATTTAAAGCTACGTTTTAGTTTCCCTAGTTTTTATCTGTTTCTGCATATAGTTTATGTCAAATAATTCATTACAATCGCTTTTAATTTCTTACATTAGTTTTTATCTATTTCTAAATTTACATTATTCTACAAAAATACTTCTTTTAATTGTTCTTAATTTTTTATCTGTTTCTGTCCATTTTCTCTATTTGTCAACTGGTTCACTTTCATTCTTCTATATTTGTGACTTTTTTTTTATAAATGACGTGTTATTGACTAACATTTTTGTGTTATTTTAATTCAATAAATGTCAAATTGTTCAGTGAATTTTCTTTCAATTGCTAAATTTTAATGGCGATTTTAATTCAATAAATGGCGGATTCTTTACTGACATTTCTGTGTGATTTTCATTCAATAAATGTCAAATTGTTCAGTGAATTTTCATTTACTTGCTAAATTTTAATGGCGGTTTTAATTCAATAAACGTCAAATGGGTTAATTGGTTTCGACTTTTCCTATTTTTGTTAAATGGTTTCCGCTCAGAACTCACAAATCTCAAACCAATCGATTGGGTTTTTTTTATTCTGTTTTTATATTTTTCTATTTATCTGGGATTTGTCAAGGTATTTCCTTTTCAAAATGCTCGTGCTTGGTGCAAATAATTGTGGTATGGCCCTTCACGACTCGCCTGCGTGGTTTATTTAGGAGGTACTAGGTGTCGCGCGGAATGATAAGAATGAACTTGGTGTTCCTTATAGTTCAGTGTATGCCTCTGACAAATCAGCTGATTGAAATGTCAAGAGTTTGGTTTTGTGTTGTTTACCTTACCTACAAGTCTCCTGTATTGTAGTGATGATAGAAGTAAGAAAATCTTAGCAAGAGCTAAAGGTGGAAGCATAGCGGCAGCAGCACTTTTCGGTTATAGTAAAGGGGTAATTCCCCATAGAATTGCAGTGGCTATTTGTCCACAAAACTGCACTGAGCCAATTCGAATCATAAATCCGTCTATTGAAGGCTCTTTAGTGGAAGGCAAAAAAAGAGAGGTACTAACGGATTCGAATCCTATTCTACCACATGAAATTTCTGTAAATCAATTTTTTACGGCGCATCTATTTGTCTGTCGACAGGCCTGTGGAAAAGGCGAGCGATTTTGAAACATTACTCCCCCCTCGCAAGCTTGTAGCTCCGTCCAAGCTGACTTACATCTGGTGTGACTATTGCAGTGGAGAAATGAACAAAGAGACGGGGAAGTTATAGAAGCCACTAAGGCTTTATCAGACTGGATCTGTGGATGGCGAGTTAGAAACACATTCTCAGAGTCAGGTCGGTCTTTGGTAGTTAAACCAAATTGAGGAGGCAGCTGTCGCTGCTTCATTAAAAGACCTAATATACAGATCAGACAGGCATGCGAACAGTGTAGTATTAGATGTCTGCTTGAGGTTGCAAACTTGATTCCGAAAGAATCCTTAACGTCGAGGGTAGTCAAGAACTTTCACTTTACAGTGATCATGAATTCGGGTAGCTGACGACCAACTCGTCTAGGCCTGTTCGTTAGAGTAGCTGCGTTACTCGAGCGTCTACGTGTGAGGGCAGCCAACGTCGGGCATTCTGATTTGATTGATCTTCGGAGCCCAGATTGTCCCTACGACAGTCTGGAGCTAGCGTTTACCTTAATGTGAGTTCTTGACAATGTTGAAACCTGACCTGCGGGTTGGCGCCGTGTATGCTGATTTCTGGAGCTAAGGTGAGTTGCTACTGGAAAGTAATTAACCTCTCCGGATCGACCCTAGGTCGGCGCGGCAAGGTCTATTGAGTTTTATGTACCACGAACTGGAATCCTGGTGAGTGCCTCTTGCAGTATAAATACCGGACGGGCCCAATGATTTCAAAGGGAGCCAACCCAGGTGATGCAGGGACTCTGAAAAGAACTACTTTAGAACCTGGAACAAAAAGGCATAATTCTCAGGCGTAGCTTCAGATAAATCCTTTATTTTTCTTAAGCATGTCCTGTTGGCAATTGGTTGTATGATACAGTTTTCTAAATATAAATAATGACGCGATACAATATAAGAACGAATGTGATTATTTTTACTTCATTTTTCTAGGGAAACTGCTTCTATTCACGAATGACAAGACAAACTCAACTAATTAATTTTTGTATTATCGTTTTTGAACATTTTAAATTGCGGCCTAATTACACATACCTTTTTTGGTACACAAAGTGGCTTTCGCTGAGCTTAGTGAAAACCTTACATATGCGGCGTAGCTGCCCAAGTTAGCAAACGCCACGTAGCTGGTATCATCAAGCCGCCACATTTCCGTGGCCAGAGCTCGACGTCGGTCTCAGTATTGAAAGCCAAAGGTGCACTCGCAGCCTAGCAACCCAAACAAATGTGGTCTACAAGTACACCTCCGACCCTCAGTACCAACACCAGTCGGAGAAGCCTCTGCAACCAGTAACCTAACCAACTGATTGCACGAACTCTTCCGCGCATCTCCCTCCGACCGCAGATCGACATTCGTTCGAGTCTCTGTCCCAAAGTCCCCACACCCATATCGGGTCTTCGCACTGGTAGGTTACGTAGCACGGATCCTAGCACAGCAGTGGTTAAAATTTCGAAGGTCGTTTCTAATGTGGAATTCCTACGGTGGCGTATCCTCCGTAGAGTACCATGTTGGAGAGCTTTGTGACGCATTGTCAAGCGAGGGAGCGTGAAAAAAGTGAACCAATTAACAAGAGGTATACCGGCCGCTAGGCTGGGTAGGTCCTAAGCGGCACATTGGTACCCTGTATTTACCAGTTAAGTTGGCTGGATGCCTTCTTAGGGTTACCAGGAAAGAACTCTTTCAATTGCCTCTTACAACAAGACGAGCGGGCTGTGAAAGTATTCTAATCCCCCTCCCACAGGGGTGTAGCGAAATTACGCCACTTGACTACGTCAAGTACTGAAGCGTTGTTCATTGTTGACATACGTACATCTGCGTGGATTCTAGTTTTATTAGCCCGAATGCTAGAAGTTAGTTGGGCGTCCAATGACCCACAATTTTCGCTACTGTACGTTTCTTTAGTTGGCATCCATGTTGCCCTTTTTCTAGCGTCGATTTCTTTGATATAAGTTTGCCTACTCTTCCTGTTTGGCAGGAAGTCGATGATTGGTGTGAATGGTGCATGATCAGCTATTGGTGTAGGTTTGGTTACTGGTGTAGGTGTGATTTGTATAGGTGTGACAGGTGTATGTGTGATTGGTGTATGTATGATAGGTGTACGAGTGATTGGTGTATGTGTGATTGGTGTATGTGTGCTTGGTGTGTGTGTGGTTGATATATATGTGTTTGATGTATGATGGGTGATTGGTGCACGCGTGATGGGTTCATGAGTGATTGGTGTAGGTGTAATCAGTTTTTGATCAGTATGCTTAGGTGTAGGTTTGGTTAGTGGTGCATTTTTGCTTAATGGTGTGTTATATTTATTGAGTAGTTCGTCCAGCTTCCGAAAGATTTTGTCCAGCCTTGGGTCCGCCACTCTTCTTAAATGCTTCCCCCCTTGGGTTGGCTCTGAAGCCTGAGTTCGCTAATAGACAAACAGCGTGAATAAAATTTCCGAAGATATGACCGAACCGTAGAAACAGAATTGACCCTTGTGACCCATTGTCACAACTGATATAAGACTGGAAAGTATTGTTATGGTCGTAGCATATTGCATATAGCAATATGCTACACAAAGTACTGAAGCAAGCGTGTAAGCCGGCCGCGACGAGCAGAAAATTAAACGCACCACGACCGAGATAGATGCGTTCCCTGGAGCTCGGTGTGACATGCGATAAGATAAGGAAGAAGAAGAACACTAAGTTTCCGTGTCACATCGCCATAGGTTGGCTACAAAAAAGTTTCCGTGTCCATCTGGTAAAATATACATCCTGTAAATATGATTAAAATATCTTTCATTCCTCACACTAAATTATCGCAATTCATAGAATTATTTTTAATCTGCCTCCGTACGGGAGTAGAGTGTTGCAGTGCGGTATCAATTTGTATTCATTGGAAAGGAAACCCGTAGGAATGTTAAAGAAGCATTCTAAATTGCATATAGCTTTAATCTTAAATGTCTATCAAGAGGTTTTTTTATACCACAAAATAACCAAGTAAAATTCGAGAGGGAGATATAAAAAAAATCAAAAGAAATAACACCGCAGGTCGGAATCGAGAACACCAAGGCCATTAGTTCCCCCCAAATAAAGACACCAGTATAATGCGTAAAAATTTAAATTTTGCTGCCAAGGTAGCAAAGTAATTTGCAAAACACGCGTTTAAGCAGGAAGTGCATCTTCGCATATACCTACATCTATAAAACAGTGTTAAATATAGTTGTAGCGCTTTAGTACGTATTTCACCATCTTTCTTTAGTAAATCGTTAACCTGTTCGGAGCTTGTCTGTCCATTGTACGAAAACAAAGTTCGTTCATGTGTCACGTAAGGGTGTTTGGCAACTAATAGTGCCGCCGGCCAACTTTACTCTAATTCGAAAGAAAATTTTTGTCGAGCCTACCGAGAAGGCAAGTCGAAGACTTTGACTTTAATTTCATTCATTTAATAGATACCGGATGCTGAAGCGCTTCATCATGCCGTGCAGTTTAACCGTCAGTATTCTTTATCTATATTACACATTTTTTTACATACGTACGAGCTTTGGGCTTCTTAAGAGACTGGCATATGTAGACAACTTTGATTTAATGATACTTTTCATGTACATATAAATTTTGATTTCATGATAGACCTACATGTATATACATAGCATAGCTTTAAGTTAATGATATACTCGCCTAGATACACATACGTGCCTTTGAATTAATGATATTTTGGATTTACTATGATAATTAGACGTATATATGGGTTGGATTTATTGATATTCGTTTCATATATTTATATATTTTCAATTTGACGCTATACTTGCATATATATATAACTAATTTAATAATATACTTGCATATATATAGTTATAATTTCATGGTATACTTACCTATATACCTATATATGTACATTGGAATCATGACCTTTTTGATTTAATGCTTTCTATACATCTAGCTATAGTTAATTTAATGATATCGTTGCATATATTTACCTTGAAATGATGAGATTTTTTTTATTTGACAATCTCTGTACATATATATGTAGGATTCTGATTTAATGCTTTCTATACATCTAGCTATAGTTAATTTAATGAGATCTTTGCATATACTTACCTTGAAATGATGAGATGTTTTTTGGGTCTATTACTATGCAATTATAACGTAAATATGAAATTTTGAGAGATTTAATTTTTCTTTCACTATCCGAGGGCCCTCTCACATAGGATGAAGGTCGTCTAGGCTCGCCTAGTCTCTCTCTCTCTCTTTTACAGGTCAATTAGGGACTCTGAAGATAACTGACATCTGCGCCTTCAATCATATGCAGGTAAGTGACGTAAGGCTCCCTTCAGGACCGAGAGTGTGCCCATTTTGTGTTGATAGACACGAAATTTTTTTTGATTATGGCTAACGGCAGCAGCAGGTTTTTTTTTGTGGAACCTCCCCACACTCTCCGCCAATAGCTGAGGCGAACTAGCGTGCCGCCCTGCAGTCAAGTCCATCAAGTGATCTGTCAGCTCATGCTGGCAGTCGGGACTTTACGTCCCAAAGCAAATCATTCATTATAGTTCCATAACAGCATCAAACCAAGTTCACGCTTTAGGTTAGGTGCTAATTTCAAATGAGCTAAACTTTGAAGCTCAGCAGTCTAAAGAAGGGTGCAGAAAGGAGAGTTAGCAGTGACTACGATTCCATTATAGATGATTTTGCGAACCGTTTTGTCCTATATGAATGGCCCCGGCAAAACGCCAGAACTATTTCTCACTTTCTTGATAAATTTGTTAAAACTTTAAGTCGCTCATAAAAGTTTATCGAAACTTTCGACACCCTGTCAGTGCTCGTACCAAGCAAAAGTTTAAACTATTTCTTAAATTTGTCAGAAGTATTCAAAATCTTTTAGATATTGCAAACATTATTCTTCATTAGACTAAGGGTTCAAATTATTTAATAAAATTTATAACGTAAAAATCTTTCAGCAAGTAGGAGGTATTGCCTACCCTGTGCTTAAGAACTTAGATTGTTGATTGCCATTTACTAAAAATAGAGAGACTTTTTCAGCGATCGTACCGAGCAACTAGAAAAAAGCCGGGAGCATTGTCCACCACTAGATAAAAGCTTAGAATAGTTTATTTAAATTTATCAAAACTATGAAAACTCTAAGAATATACCCCGTGCGTTGAAACGTGGATTTTTTTTTTTTTTTTTAGAAAATATTGCCAAAATTTAGGAAACCCGTTGAGTATTGTGTCCAGCAAATTCACAAGTTATCGAAGATCTCGTACACCATTAGATTTAAGTATAAATCGTTTACAAATATTTATCAAAAATTTAGAAAATCTTTTAATTACTGTGCATATTGCTCCCCCATTAAATCGAACGTTTAAATTGTTTATCTCAGTTGATCGACATACAGAAGATCTTTTAGTTATTGTGAGTTTTTTCCAACCGTAAGTCATAGCTTGTGGACTATTTATCAAAAACCTAAATAGAAAATATTGCTCACCATTAGGTTAAGGCTTACGACTAAAATTTAGCAAAAATGTAGAACTTTTTATCACATAGAAAGTTTTGCTCTCTATTAGGTTTAGCGGTTTCGATTATGTATTAAAATTTATTAAAAATGTAGAGGATCTTTTAGCAAATAGAAAATCCGTTGGTTTTGCGAATTTTAGAAAAATCTAGACATTACTTTGTATTTTATCGCTTGCATGCTAGCAAATATAGAAACTTTAGAGAGCTTTGGTAATATTTAGTTGACAAATATGGAAAATTTACACGTTTTCTTATGTTTTTTATAAAACTGTCGATTAGCTAATGTACAAAATTATAGAAGTATTCTGTCAAATTCAAATATTATACAGAAGGGTAAAAATATACGAGAAATATAGGCAAATTCAAAACTATACAAAACCTAATTACTATCCCCTAACGATAGTATGGCTCCATACAACGATTTACTGTTTCCTAGCAATGACGTTGGCTAGTTGAGGGTTAGCGGTGGCCCCTTTTACAGAGTCGGTATGTATTCCACACTTGACACCAATGTTATACATTTTCCTTTCTTCATTGTAAAATTTTGCGAGGTCCTTTGGCTAGGTCACCGTATTTTTCCATATAGCCAGCTCCTTTTGAAACGAAAAATAGAAGATGTGACTTAATCGCAACAGAGGCAATCCTTGAACTTGGAGAAACTTTCGTGTTGAGTTTTGCAGCGTTTGATTCACCCTCGAAAACAGCTTTCTTTTCGTCGAAGAGTTTAGACAATATTACTGAACTCGATTCAGCTTCATATTTAGCATAAACGCCTCGTTATTGGTGAAACGAAATACAAAACGATCCAAGCATTCGCTGTTGCGATGAAGTTCTGCTCATCTGCCCGAGCGGACTTCAGTTGAGTCAGGCCACTCCATATCGCGGTTCTGGCAGCGTTATGTAAATTCCTTGTGTGTACAATCTCAATTTATAAGGACAAGATCTTTCAGGATAGCTTTATAACCAGCGGTCAGTGTCCTAGATCTAGGCCTCTGATGTTTAGGGGAATAATATGCCTACCTTGTTGTTTCCCTGCAAAATTTTCATTCCACAAATAAAACAACGTGTTTTTTTTTTTTTTTGAAAATATTGCCAAAATGTAGGAAATCCGTTAAGTATTGTGTCCAGCAAGTACACAAGATATCAAAGATATCGTTCACCATTAGATTAAAGTGTAAATTGTTTACAAATATTTATCAAAAATTTAGAAAATCTGTTAATTACTGTGCATATTGCTCCCGATTAAATCGAACGTTTCAATTGTTTATCTCAGTTAATGGATATACCGAAGATCTTTTAGTTATTGTGAGTTTTTTCCAACCTTAAGTCATAGCATGTGATTATTTATTAAAATTTATCAAAAATCTAGCAACTTCTTGAGACAAATGGAATATATTGCGCACCGTTAAATCAACGGTTTCGATTATTTATTAAATTCTTCAAAAATACGGCAAATTTTCCGCAAATAGAAAATATTGCTCACCATTAGGTTAAGGCTTACGACTAAAATTTAGCAAAAATGTAGAACTTTTTATCGTTAGCGTTATAACCAGCTGTCAGTGTCCTAGATCTAGGCATCTGATGTTTAGGGGAATAATGTGTCTTTCTTGTTGTTTCCCTGCAAAATTTTCATTACACAAATAAAACAACCTGTTAAGCGGGAAATATCGTTGACAATTTTATTTCCTGGTTTTTTTACTTTAATGATTTCAATTGATTTTAAAACACGCGAACTTTTCTTATCTCTTGGTCTTTTGTACACACACCAGAACAAAACGAGATCTGACACCAACATGGTGGCTTACAATCTTTTTCCTAATCCTTCTTAGCGACATCTATTTCTAGCGTGCACACTATTTAAAGCTATGTTTTAGTTTCCTTAGTTTTTGTCTGTTTCTACATATACCTTATGTCAAATAATTCATTATAATCATAATCATTGATTCACCCTCGAAAACAGCTTTCTTTTCATCGAAGTGTTTAGACAATATACCTGAACTCGATTTAGCTTCGTATTTAGCATAAACGTCTCGTTATTGGTGAAACGAAATACAAAACGATACAAAGCATTTGCTGTTGCGATGAAGTTCTGCTCATTTGGCCGAGCGGACTCCAGTTGAGCTAGGCTACTCCCTTTCGCGTTTCTGACAGCGTTACGTAAATTCCTTGTGTGTACAATCTCAATTTATAAGGACAAGATCTTTCAGGATAGCGTTATAACCAGCGGTCAGTGTCCTAGATCTAGGCATCTGATGTTTAGGGGAATAATGTTTCTTTCTTGTTGTTTCCCTGCAAAAGTTTCATTGCACAAATAAAACAACCTGTTAAGCGGGAAATATCGTTGACAATTTTATTTCCTGGTTTTTTTACTTTAATGATTTCAATTGATTTTAAAACACGTGAACTTTTCTTATCTCTTGGTCTTTTGTACACACACCAGAACAAAACGAGATCTGACACCAACATGGCGGCTTACAATCTTTTTCCTAATCCTACTTAGCGACATCTATTTCTAGCGTGCACACTAATTAAAGCTACGTGTCGAAAAACTACCGTGGAGGGAGTTAGACTGAATTAAAAAGATATAGTTACACGAGCAAAAAATGTTTATTAAGACTAAGTACATATTGTAAATTTGATGTGCGCCCGATGTGAATGCGAAAGAGTCTCGAGAAGAGCTAACTCTGAACTTCAATCTCCCATTAAATATGGTGAGATGGTGTGTGTGATCACTTACGGCGTATCAATTTTCACATCCTCCGGGCGGCCAGGGTAAGTAGCTTCTAGCGAGTAAAAGTGTTGATCCGGCCTTCTTGAAATGGTCCCGTTTGAAAATCGTACTTCACAGGCACGAATTTTGCAGTCACGTCCTGGAAAAATCCTTTCAATCCTTGCAAGCTTCCATAGAAGTCGAGAGGCTGATTGATCGTAAACCGTTACTACATCTCCAGCTTTAACTATCGATAAGAAGTTCTGTTTAGTATGATGAAGCGACCTTAGCTGCTGTACGTATTCTATTTTAAATCGCTTTGAAAAACTGTTAGCTATTTTCAAACGTGCATTCCATTTAAACCTAATCTCAGTATCATTCGCCGTATAAGACTCTCTTGATGACGATGTCGGAAAAGCTCCAATCAAGAATTGGCTTGGTGTCAACAGTGAAAGATCCAAGGTTCATCACTAGTATATGTTAAGGGTCGCGCATTGACGATTGATTCTGTTTCAGTGAGAATTGTCTGCAATTGTTCCATGGTAAGAATTCTTCGCCCAATTGTTACCTTTAAGATATCTTTTACAATTTTAACGAGACGTTCCCAAAAACCTCCCCACCATGCTGCACGTTCGCAGATATATTTCCAGGAAATATTGCTATTTGTTGCAAAGCCTTGAAGAACTTCAGATTCGATGACGTGTGCTAGCTGCCTAAGTTCCAAGGCAGTCCGTTTGAAAGTGCGAGCGTTATCAGACACTATAACCTCCGGGACACCACGACGGGCAAAAAAACGTCTAAGTGCTGCTATACATGACTCGGTACTCATATCCAATAAAAGTTCGAGGTGAACAGCTCTTATGACTGCGCAAGTAAAAAGCATGATATAAACCTTTCGAGTTCCCTCTTCTTTTGATGTAACTTGAACGTAAAGTGGCCCAGCAAAATCCACACCCGTCGTTTCGAAAGGTCTCGAAGTAGAAAGTCTATATTTGGGTACTGGCGCGAATGGTGGCGATAATGGTTTTCCTCGAAGTCGTAGACATATCTTGCAATATTTTACTATAGATTTTATTGCTTGGCGGCCTTTCACAATCCAGAAATTTTCCCTCAGTCTATTTAAGACTATATTTACACCACCATGTAATGTACGTTCCTGGGTATCCATAATCAAAAGTTTTGTAAAATGCGTTGCCTTTGGTAAAACGACAGGAAAACGTTCACGATAACTGAGTTCAGCCTGATGCAAACGGCTACCTACGCGTAATATGTTGTTTTCATCTATAATAGGATTGAGAGTTAAAATCTCCGAAGACTTTGGTGTTGGCTGTGAGGACCGTACGGCTTTAAGCTCTCTCTTATATTCACTAAACTGAACAAATCTGATCCAATGTAACTCAACTCAATTTAAATCTGACGCGGTAAGGAATTTATTTTGTGGTCGTTTTCCCTTCAAGGAATCTATAAAACGGAAGATGTACGCAGTCACTCGAAGAGCCGTTTTATAATTGCTGAAGTTTTCAATTTTAAATAATGGGACAGCTGAAAGATCATTTTCAACTTCGCTCGACACTTGCAAGCATAGCGATGTATTCAGGGATTTGTCTTCGAAATTACTTTTAGGCCAAGTAGTTGGTACCTCGCGCAGCCCGGAAGGTCCATTAAACCAGATTGAAGAGGTAAGCAAGTCTTTCTTATTAACACTTCGCGTGAGTAGGTCAGCTGGATTATCCTCCCCCGGACAGTGTCGCCGAATAGAAATCGTTGTAAGCTGACGAATCTCTCGGACTCGATGTGCAACATACTGCTGATATTTTCGTTTGTCGTTGTGAATCCAGTGAAGAGTAATAGTAGAGTCAGTCCACAAGAATGTTGAGTTAAAATTTGTTCTCAAATTTTCGACCAAATACTTATGCAGACGAGCACCGATAAGAGCAGCTGTCAACTCCAATTTAGCCAAAGTTAAATGTCCTGATTTTTCACCCTTAAGTGGTGCGATGCGATTTTTAGAACATAAGAATGAGATATTAATAGAGCCATCTTCATATTCGCTCCTTATGTATGCGACTGTACCATAAGCCTGAAGACTAGCATCACAAAATAAATGTAGTTGTCTATTTGTTCCGTTTGGTGAACTAAAGACGTATCGCAGAATTGATATCTCTTTTAAAAACGGCAACTGCGTTAGGGACTTATTCCACAGAGATTGCAAGGAGGAAGGTATCGTTTCATCCCATGGTAGCTTTAATCGCCAAATTTTTTGGAAGAGGATCTTTAGTTTAACTATAAAGGGGCCCGACCATCCCCAATGGATCGAAAATAGTAGCGATTAATTTTAACACGTTTCTTTTAGTAGGAGCAGTTGAAATATGCTTTAAAATTGGTTCAAAGTCCACTGCGAGCTCATCTGAATGACAATACCATAGTATGCCTAGGACCTTTTGTATATCTCTTCCCTCCAAAACATCAATGCGTAAACGATGATGATAAGAGTTCCATTTCCGAATATGCATAGAAGCTCGTTTTATTATTTCATGTGTATCCTTATGAAATTTCAATGCAAATTCAACATTGTCTACACTTACTACAAGGTCGTCCATATAAAATGATTTACATAATAGCTCACAAGTAAGAGGAAATTCAGAAGACTCCGACTCGAAATGCTTCCTTAATGTTGCACACAGTAAAAATGGACTGCAAGACACCCCAAAAGTTACACTCGTAATTCGATATGTCATGCGTTCCGGTAGCTTATTCACGTTCTGTATAGGCTCTTTTAGCCAGAAAAAACCATGAACATCACGATCTTCATCCGACAAACAGATTTGCCAAAAGGCCTTTTCAATATCGCCTACCAGCCCAATCTGCCCCATTCTAAAATTGAGCAATATACACATCACGTTTGGTAATAAATTCGGCCCAGTATGCAGATGATCATTTAAAGATAAACTATTACTGGTACGAGCGGAGGCATCAAAGACAACTCAAATTTTACTCGTAGCTTTGTCGCTCCTATATACTGGGCGATGCGGCATGTAGTAAGTACGACCCTGATTGCAGATATTTTCATTAATTGGCTCCACTACTCCTGAAGAAATAAATTCCCACATCGCTCTATCATATTCCAGCAATTTTTCTGGATTCCTAGATAAACGTTTGAGTAATCCCTCATATCGTTGTATTGCACCGTTGCGATAGTTATCCATAATACAGGCATGATTTTTCCACAACAAGGATCCTTCATACCGATCGCCCCCTTTTCTTATGTATCTATATACATTTTCCTCCACTGATTGATCTACTTCCTTAAAGATTCCAATTGTTTCCAAGTCCCAAAATCTATTAAATTCGAAATCTTCTAAATTACTTACGTTTAGCGTTAATGTTGTTTCCATACTTTCTTCGCAAGATTTCTCAGATAAAGGTCCCTCCTGTATTGTCCACCCAAAAAAAGTTTTGATTCCCATGAGATTTACAGTGATGTGGTGTGTTTCTTGAGAAACTATACTCCAATAATAATCGGCTCGTACCAGCAAACCGATTCCATTTTCAGGTTCATAATTTTTGCGCTCATCTGCCAAAACAAATTCTGAAAATAGAGGACATTTAAATGAAGGAACAGATAAAATATCCATGCAAATTTCAGGCACTACTACAGCTAAAATTGACGTTTCCTGATAATCGTGTTGTGAGGTTAGAACAACTCGCGCTCGTTTAAAGGAATTTGCTGGAGTTCTTTTACTGGAGCCAAATGGTAAAATTTGCAAATGCACCATGTCAATAATTTTCAGGCCTAATCTTACGGCAATATCCTCTCGTACGTAGGATGGTTGACTCCCTCCGTCTAAAATAATGCGTACGAACATAGAATTTTTTGCCTTCAACTTGACAGTAGATGATACGAACACACAAGCTGTCTGGAGAAGCACATCTGGAGATGATTGAAATGCTGCTGAACACAAATTTGTTGTCGAATGGTTGATTTTTACTAATTCCGCTAGGAGAAGACTTGGCGTTGGTAGCTTGTACGACTAACTCCGGTTTAGTTATAAATTTAGGATCAAATACAGAAGAAGCGTGATTGCCACTGCATTTATCACATCTGATGTTCTTGTGTGGGCAAAAGTTAGAGCTATGCCCTCCTCTAGTGCATCTAAAACATCTGCCGCTCTGCTTTGACAATTTCTTTCGTTCAAATACACTAAAAGAAGAATCGCACCGTTGTGTACTGTGAGCATTTGATTTACAGAAGAAGCAAAATGTAGATTGAGTAGATGTAAACAAACCAGCCGCTGTTTTATACGATTTCACGTTCGATTGAGAGCTTGATGCCCTTGCGTGCTGCGGTTGTGCTGACGCTGACCGCTCGAGAGACGGTGGACTCACTCCCCGGTGCAACGGTGGACTCACTCCCTGCTACAGATTTTGTATCGCTGGCATAAAGCGAATCGCTTTCCTTGTCATCAATTGCTGGGTGGTTGCGATGGAAATCTACTGCTATTTCTTTAGGCAGAGTAATGCAGTGATGGGACACCAAGAGCTGTTAGCGATCTAGTACCGGTAGTAACATTATTGTAGAGTCGACGTAATCCAACAACATCTTGACGAGAAGAAATATTCGGCAATGACATGAGGTGATGCATAGCACAGTCGATTAATTTTTGAGTATCTCCATACTCCTCTTGCAGCAAAGAATCTGCGGCGGCGTAGTTTGCATCGGCTGGGGTAAAGCCTGCTATTGATTCTGATGCTTTTCGTGTTAGATGACTTTGCAAATAATTAAATTTATCAGCTTCACTGATATCGTTGCCTTCATGAACTGCCATTCGGAAACGTTCCCAGAAGGGTAACCAATCCTTGCAATCACCCGGAAATGATTTTATAGCAAGCGTTGGGAGCTTAGCCGATTTTTTTTTTACGTTTTGCGATTCACAAATTTGCTGTGTATCCGAAGGTGAATTTACATCACCCTTATTTTGAAGGTCTCTTACTTTCGTTAGTCGTTGTTTAAGTCTAGCAATAACACCGACAGCCTTGTCATCGTACTCCGCGATGGATTCACATTCCTTCGGCAGGTCTTCAGCCTTTATAGAAGATCGAACATCGATATTTGCCTTACTGAGGCTATCCTTTGTTGCAGCTAAACGGTCGAGGAAAACAGTGAGCTGTTCTTCGATTTGATCGAAATTTTCGACGTTGTCTCGATGCGCCTGAGACTCTGACGTATTTAAATAATCCAAAGCCGCCTTTGAAATCTTCGTTATCTGGCCCCGATAAACCGCACGTGCAGTGACATCCATCGTGAACTGATCCACCACGTTTCGCGTAAATCCCGTTAAATACGTTTCTATTTTAAAGGTCCTTGTTCGCTCCCGGGTTTCGGCACCAGTGTCGAAAAACTACCGTGGAGGGAATTAGACTGAATTAAAAAGATCTAGTTACACGAACAAAAAATGTTTATTAAGACTAAGTACATATTGTAAATTTGATGTGCACTCGATGTGAATGCGAAAGAGTCTCGAGAAGAACTAACTCTGAACTGCAATTTCTCATTAAATATGGTGAGATGGTGTGTGTGATCACTTACGGCGTAACAATTTTCAGACTACGTTTTAGTTTCCTTAGTTTTTATCTGTTTCTACATATACCTTATGTCAAATAATTCATTATAATCGCTTTTAATTTCCTACATTAGTTTTTATCTATTTCTAAATTTACATTATTCTACAAAAATACTTCTTTTAATTGTTCTTAATTTTCCAAGTTTTATCTGTTTCTCTTCATTTTCATTATTTGTCAACTGGTTCACTTTCATTCTTCTATATTTGTGACTTTTTTTTATAAATGACGTGTTATTTACTGACATTTGTGTGTGATTTTAATTCAATAAATGTCAAATGGTTCAGTGACTTTTCTTTTCTTTAAATTGCTAAATTTTAATGGGGATTTTAATTATATAAATGGCAGATTCTTTATTGACATTTCTGTTTGATTTGCATTCAATAAATGTCAAATTGTTCAGTGAATTTTCTTTCAATTGCTAAATTTTAATGACGATTTTAATTCAATAAATGGCGGATTCTTTACAGACATTTGTGTGTAATTATCATTCAATAAATGTGAAATTGTTCAGTGAATTTTCATTTACTCGCTGAATTTTAATGGCGGTTTCAATTCAATAAACGTCAAAGAGATTAATTGGTTTCGACTTTTCTAATTTTTGTTAAATGGTGTGCGTTCAAAGCTCACAAATCTCAAACCTATCGTTTGGGTCTTTTTTATTTTGTTTTTATATTTCCCTATTTGTCTGGGTCATGTCAAGGTATTTCCTTTTCAAAATCATTCTAATTCTACGTCTGGGCACAAGAGCAGCAAAATGCTCGTGCTTGGTGCTACTACGTGTGGTTTGGCCCTTCACGATTCGCCTGCGTGGTTTATTTAGTACGAACTAGGTTTCGCGCGGAATGATAAGAATGAATTTGGGGTTGCTTATAGTTCAGTATATACCTCTGAAATATCAGCTGACTGAAATGTCAAGAATTTGGTTTTGTGTTGTTTAACTTACCGACAAGTCTCCCGTATTGTAGTGATGATAGAAGTAGCAAAATCTTAGCAACAGTTAAAGCTGGCAGTTCAGCGGCTGCAGCACTTTTCGGTTTCAGTGAACGGGTAATTACCCATAGAATTGCCGTGGCTATTTATCGGCAAAACTGTACTGAGACAATGCGAATCATAAATCCGTCTCTTGAATGATCTTTAGTGGAAGGCAAAAGTGGAGAGGTACTAACGGATTCGAATCCTATTCTACCGCATGAAATGTCTGTAAATCAATGTTTTACGGCGCATCTATTTGTTTGCCGACAGGCCTATGGAAAAGGTGAGCGACCTTGCAACAGTATGTAAGCTTTTAAAGGTTAAGAAAGTACAAACTTCAGCATACCACCCACAGTCTAATGGAGCACCAGAGCGTGTACACAGATCCTTTATAGAATAACTACGGACAATCATAGATGAAAATCCCAAAACATACCAATACCTACGAACTGTTGCATTCGTGTATAACAATACTGTACACTAGGGTATTAAACTTACCACAATGGACTGCCTATACGGCTTCACAGCGGATGTCCCATCAAATTTAAAACGGGATCCCGAACCCGTTTATAATCATGAGAGCTATTATCATATAATGAAGTTTAAGCTCCAAAAATCGTACGCCACGGCACGAAAGAAATCATAAGATTTCTCAAATCTGGGTAGAACCTTATCAGGTAATCGCAATACCAAGCGATGTAAATACCACAATCAAAATTGGTAAGCGAATAGTAACGGTACATAATAACCCTTTAAAACCATATTTCGAATAAAAATATATCGTATGCAAATATACCAGGTTAACTTAAAACTCCTACCTTGTTAGTTTGCAATAAACTCCATTTCAATACCTCACTCAGGAACATTTGCGGTAGAGTCACCACACTGCTTAGTTTAATATGGCACGAAATAAATAAAACCATACTCAAAGGACTATTTTCTTCCTCCGAATTGTCCACAGAAGTGGCGCTGCAAACCATCGTATTGGCCATCCTCATCCAATACACAACAGGAGAAATCGCTGAAAAAACCTATGTAATAACCCAGCTAAATGGCTCGGGTATATTTTTCGAGGACCTGGGAAACCTCATGATATATCATAACACCTGGAATGTCCTCACCGCGATAAATTTGGAGGACTTAGATACCCAGATAAAGCTAGCAGAATATGCCGAGAACTGAGTGCATAAACTCTGCATAAATATAACAAACCCAGGAGATCTGTGTAACCTACAACAGTAACACATACATTCTATAATAGACAGCGTCCAAAAACGAACGAGAACCATTAAAGAATTTGTTCCAGGAAAACGTAAAACTAAGTCATTGTTCGACGGAATAGGCAGTGCAATGCACTACCTATTTGGCACCATGGACAATAGCAACGATAAAGAAATTTACAGCAGGTTAGAAGAACTTGAATCGAATGCACAAGCCCTATCCAAGCTAGAGAAAGAACAAATTAGTGTTGTAAAAACTACCTTGGAACAGATTCAAAAACCGCTGGCTATGTTAGTGGACAGACAACAAAAAATAGCACATCAAATAAACGATCTGCATATTGTGGCCGAGGAGCTGACAAAAAGGCAGTTGAGACAGGAAATCCTATAAAGCCTGCTTCTACAAATTATAGAAGTCGAATATCGACAACAAGCCCTTCCGGAAATCATAACGGCAAGCAGAAAAAATCACATTCATCCACTCCTCCTGTCCCCACAACATTTGCTAGAAATAAATCGGAAAACAACCTCCAATTGTCCAATTGAACAAAATTGTCGTAGTATATCAAACAGCAGCAGCCCAGTCACGCTTCATGCAAAACAAATTGGTGGTGAGAATACTTCTTCCAGTTTTTAATCTGCCCAAAAATAAGGCTACAACAAATGCGATGCTATCCTATACCATAGACAGCCAAATACTCAATAATTCCGGACCCTGGATATCAATACGTGGCATACAGCGCACAAACACATGAGTTCCTCCTACTAAAGAGCGAAAACATGAAAAACTTCACACAAATTACTCACAGTATAGAAGCAGACACGTTCATAGGTCGCCTAACTATGCCCATAATCAAAGCAGCAATATCCAATAAATGTGTCATTAAATTACTATTTAATCCTTTAACTGAAATACCCAAATGCAGGTCTAGAATACAAGTTCCCCAAAAGGACATTTTGATAAAATTGAACAACGCCAATGCATGGCTATTTTCATTCATCACCTCCACGGTGTTACATGTGACGTGTCCAGATCATTTTGTGATCTCAAAATTAGAGGGGCAAGGGATACTTGAAATAACGCAACCATGTCAAATTCAAATAAGAGACAAAGTGCTCAAATATGAAGGTCAAGGTAAATATCCACTAAAAATTATTCAGCCGAATTTGTTTCCTGAGCTAAACCATTCTCTACTCAAAGTAAACCTGGCTGAAATTTTACAGGAATCTCAAAACCACAGTCTGGGGCAAATCGAGATTTTAACGGGAGACGATATATATAATTCAATATATAAGAGCACACACTCATTGGAAGAGATCCAAAACAAAATCTGCAAATATCAAGAGAAGGTATCAAGTATAAACTCCCATATCCTGTCCACAACCTCTCTATCATTTACGAGCCTACTATTTTTGGCCATAATGATTGTTGTGGCAGTAAAATAACTTAACCTTGTTGTCATCAAGATAAGACAATAGAGAAATCAATCACAATGTAACCCCGAAATTTCATCAGAGGGAATTCCTTTAGAAGAGCGAACTCCTGGCAACCCAGTTTAAGGTAAGCTAGAAGCCTCCCCAAAACAAAATCGGTTCAAATAATTTAAAGGTGCGATACTGGCACTGTGAACATGAGCCACTCGACCAATTTTAAAATTTATAGAAAATGGTAGACCTGGTAAAACATATAGCAAAACATGCCTTATGGGCATTAAGTCCTAAATACTTTATATTTAGAACTATATATCAACAAAGGATTGATAATATAATAGTATTAAATAACGTTAAATAGTAGGCTCAAAAGGCACTCAGGCCTAGAAAAATCTTATAATTAAATATAAGCGCAGTAGTAAAACCAAACTGCACTAGAATTAGATATAATGAAACCAAAAAGAAAAAAATATATAAAAACTTGTGTACCTACTTAAACAGTAGAAAAAACGAAAAAACTAGATGGTATAAAAACTTAGACAAAAAAAATGTTGTATTCATAAAAATAACAAGCTACTAAATATGGTGTACAAACAAACTATATATTAAAGTTAAATATAGAAAAAGGTATAAATAAATAAATAATAGTTGATAGATTAATAATAAAAATAAAGACATATGCCTAGAATTACACATAAAAAATAGACAGAAATTAAAACGGGACATTAACATACCAGAATAGAGTAAAACAAGTAATAAGTTGAGAAATCAGGAGCACCAAAAAATATATATATAATAAAATAACCAAATACCAAGCTACCACACACAGAGAAATAATACAGCTGAATTAATATCAGCACCAACAGTATACAAATATGTTAAAATTGCCCTAAATTTAGCCAAGCCGCTAAGATACCGCCTAACATTAGAATAGAAGGCACAATGATTTTTAAACAAGCGACTACAAAAATATATATATATAATTAGTAGTAGCGATAAAATAAATAAAGAATTATATCTTCTTGTATTACAAACACGTAGTAGTAACATAGTTATAACTGCTTAGATTCAGAAAGCTTTTAAAAATACAAAATGGGGGCTAAAACTTTGTAAGCCAAAACCGCAGCCATTCAGAAAGTAACCAATCGAAGCCAACCCAAGAAACCTGAAAAACGAAAGGTAATAAAAAAAAATCGAGGAGATTTAGGAATAGTTTTTACGTTTTATTGAAAAAAAAAACTCGACCAAAGCAAAATTTTTTAAAAAAAAAAAGGTATGAGAGAAAATAAAACAATTTTTGATAATTTCAAAAGTATATCAGGCATCGCTATCGTCCTCGTTCCAGTCTACGGGACCTCCAGCAGGGGGCGGGGTCGCCGTATACTTCCTTACGAGGGATGTTATGGGGGAAGAAAAGACCTCGTAACAGCATGCACAAAGCACGTGCTGTCCGAACAGGTTGACGAATCCTCCTGCAACAAATAGAGTAAATATAGATATATAAAAAAAAAAATTCTCGAATCAAAAAATAAATAAATGCTTACCTACTACAGTCACAAACTGCCCACGGTGGGGGTATACATGCAGATTTACCGTATAGTGGCATCCTACAATTGCCACCGCGCCCCAGGTGGTGAAAGGGCGCTGACCACGCTGGCGGAGCACCAAACGGATAGGACCCTGCCACTCGGGTAATACGTGCAGAACATATATCCCGCAAGTGACCGAGTTAAGTCCCACTGGGCTGAAGAAGGGTTCGTTATGCTGGACGACTCGCATTTGAGTAGGAAAAGTCCAATCTGGTACCCAACAATACGAAGAGCTTACTTTGCTAGCACAGAATACCTTCCCACGAGAGCTATTCCTCTCCAAAGAATAACTCTCCCTTTTTTGGGGGAGAGGGGAGGATTTTTACATGCAGTAATAGAAAATTTCACTCTGAATACCTTATTTATAAAACGAGTAGGGGAAATTGCGTCATTCATTTCGTTTAGGTTTATTTGTTGTTTTCCTCCAAAGACAAAACTTATCTAAATTAATTGATAATGAGAAACATATGGGTGACTTTATTTCCGCAATATTTTTTGTGATAAATATAATATGTCTACTGGGTTGGCTTCTGTTTCATGTCATTGTTTATTTTTTAATGAATATTTGTCGCAAGAGAACTTTTTGTTAGAACCATTTCCAGGTTTTTCAAATTTTTTACGATTATTTGGTTTATGTCAACTGGGTTTGCTTCTGTTTCATGTCATTATTTATTTTTTATTGAATATTTGTCTGAAGGAACTTTCTTTGTGAGAAATTTTTCCAGTTTTTCAAATTTTTTACAATTATTTCATTTTACCTTCATTTCGTTTAGGTTTATTTGTTGTTTTCCTCTAGAGATAATACTTATGTACCTGAATTGTGAATGAGAAACAGGTGGATATCTTTATGTTCAGAATATTTTTTGATGCTTACGAACTACTTCTCTCAACGTAGAAGTATTATGCGGATTTCGAAATATTTCGCAATATTGAATTCAAATGTCATCATCTGCGGGTTAGGTAGCACACATATGTTTACATTTGTAGAACATAGGCAATGTTCGATCCAAGATACAAATTTTGAGATATATCAAGGTAGCAAGATTATTAGAACTTTCCTTAGTTTGAAAAAATGCCCAAAGCAATTTTAAATTTTTCTCTATCAAAAATTAAGGAAATATATAAATATAAATCGAGATTGATGAAAGAAAATTTTCAATCATAAAATTCCTAACGATTTGCTACAAAATTATAAAAATTCTCATCACCGATATATTTCTTTTAAGCTATTTATTCAGAATATTTCTTGTTCGAGGGCCATTTACAACAAGAACGGAAATGCTGTACATAAAAATTTAATTTCCAAAATTTCGGTCCGTTACATTAAAATTCTAGTTTCTTAAAATTAATATTTAAGATACTCGTGAGCGTGGATATGGGTAATTAATTTAATATTATAAGTATGCCATTATAACAATATGTACAACATAGCTGCTACCTACCAACTGATTATCAAATAAAATTGTATGTTAAACAAATAAATGCATTAACTATGATGAAATAAAGCCAGGAAAAATTTCATATCTAAATGCTTTGAAATTATATTTTGTTTTATATTCTGAAGCAGTTAGTAGAAACTCGTAGGATTTCAGTATTTCCAAAAATAATTTGAATGTTTCCCAGAAGTAGTTTAAAATGTTGAAATTCCTAATAACTTAAGTAAAATCGTTCAATTTCGTGTTTATAAAGTGTTTAAATCTACACGGTTAAAAATATTGGTATTATTTCTATAAATCCTTACACTTTCTGCATAAAACGAATACAAGTGTTAATTATAAAAGTTATAACACGCTTGTTTAGAATGAATTTTCTAAGGTATAAAAACGAGGAATAGTTTTCCGGTATAAATTTTATGAGAAAGATGTATACTTTCAATTAATTCTATTAGTTTATAATTTCTATACGGTACCGTATAAAGACTTCGTATAAAATTGATACTTTGAATTATAGCAGAAGGTTATAACATAATCATATAAAATTTATAACTTTTCGTATTTCTTGTATCTTATCCAATTATGGTTGGAATCCATTAGGGGTAGCAGATTGCATTGCTGAAAGGAACGACTGCAATTCAAAACTACAATGTAAGCAATGTTGTATAATATACAATATATTATATATATATATATGTTTTGTTACAATGTATAGTCCATTAGATTTTCTTGAAAAAGATGAATCAAATAATGTATGATTATCATACGCCTACAATGGCAATAACAGTACGCTATCTTCACTTACATCCTCTGTGATTTAAAATGTATTATGAAATTCACAAAACTGTATTACACTAAATTTTTTACATATAAATATAAATTCATTTTTATACGCTAAAATACACTTTATTTGATAAAATTATTTATGTTATGGGTTGAGTTATATTAAGGTGAAATAACAAACAATTCAGGACGATAATGAGTAAAATACTCAATCCAAAAAAACAGTTTGTGTCATTTGAAAAGCATTATTGTCTACTTGTTTTAACAAAAATTTATATATATTAAAAAATTTCCAAAGTTAATGTTGTTATCTTGGCTACTTTAGGCACTTGTTCGAAGTTGTATGCTTTCCAAGTTGAGACAAACATCTGCTGATGACGAAGCACTAATACTTTTATTATTTTTTAAATATTTTGCAAGATTTTTGAAATATTTGTGCTTTGCTTCATACCGCATTGCAGAAAAATGGCTAACACGACCCATTAAACGCAATACTCGTGGATGATGTATGAGTAAATGATGCTTGGCGACCAGGTGCACTTCAAAATCCCAATGAAACAATGTATGGTGATTTGTTACTTGAGTTGTCTAACAGCTCAATGTTTGTAAGTCCTAGCAGAAATATATATTTGTCAGTACCACGACAATATATGTAATACCTAATAGTAATCACCTTTTTCATCGGTTAGTGGGCTTAATCTTTTGTTTCCGTTTTGTGGTGGCGGCAATAAACGAAGAAGACTAATAAATGAAAGGGTGCAGAGATCCCAATCTATGCAAGAAAAATACCTTTTATAAAAGTTTTATAACAGTAAAATTATTACCTTTTTCTCTGTCTATATCAGTGGCCTTTTCTTTTATCGTAGTAAATATGTGGTGTTGTAAAGTGATCCAAATTTCTAGAAATCGCTCACTACAATCGTTAAACTCCAAGCAAAAATCGAATGAAATCTAAACAATAGATTGAATAATATTTTTCAACTACGAGTATATATGGCAATATAAAAATGAGTAATTACCAATTCTGAGGTGGTATAAAGGTACATTTCCCATAAACGCTAAAATCAGATTCCTTAACTTGTTTTCTTCAGAATTTTTAAAGTTGCCCTTAATTTTTCCTTTGCAAGCTCTATTTTTTCAGGAAATGTAGCACTTTAAAGCTCATTCAAGTCCTGTTATCTTTTGTATTTGAGAGTCGTTAAAAATTTCAGTACTTGAACTTATGGTTGGTAATTCAACACTGTAACTATTTTTTTCCTTTTGGCTCTATCATTTTATAGTTTGATTTGCAAATATCTTGTATTGGAACGATTTACCAGCAACTCCTATAACACAATATCATTAATTTCAATTTTCCAAAAGTTCTTCATTTTCCTTACAGTTTCATTACGATCGCTTGATTTCAGACATGGAAATAGTGATGAAAAGGCCTGACTAGCAGCCTCTAAATCCTGGCTAGTTGAATTAAGTCCCACGTGCTCTTCGACGAAAGCAGACAAATAAGAAATTAATTTTCGTCTTTCGGTATCAGTCAACGTACCTTTACGCTTATATTCTACAGGAAGAACATCTCCATATGACTTCTTGCTAATATAAGCTTTAAAATAAAGCAAGGATGCATATGAAATTGATAGACATCTTCACTATTTTACGCACTTTTTCGAATTCACACGTGATAAATATACCGGCGAACATCTTACAACCTGACATGCTCTCTACTCAAATTTTATACTGCAAATGAAATAACTGAATATTTATGCAAAACTAATGTGTAAAAATGGTACTTTTCAGTTTTTATAGCAACCCCGTCGAGAATTAATAACAAAATATTATACATACGACTAGTTATCTTAACATGGTATGAAATATATCCATTCTAGTATAAATTTCAACTAGTTCCAAGCAAATGATCCGTTAAACAGTTTTCCAAGAAATGTGACTTATCTAAACGTGGGACAGAATTTATACGTAGGTAAGATAGGAAACTTGTGTGCAAGTTCGAGTTATAGAATTTTGGAATAAAAATTATACATCTATGTAATAACTTTATTCTATGAAAGTTTACAATATTCATTTGATAAATTTAATTATGATTTCCATAAAACTTCAAATGAAATTTTTCATATTACTTATAAATAGTATCTGGTATATATATTCATATACATTTTATCGCTATTTGGTATGAAAAATTTATATATATTTCATTTTATTAAATTTTATATTAATTTTGATATACATAAAAGTTATCACATAAAAGGAATACATAAAATTTATAATTTACACCAATATTTTTTACTGTGTATGTTTTACTTTAAAATCCTATTATACATCATCTACAAATCTGAAGTTTTGCAACATATTTAAAAACTGTTGCTAGTTTATTTAATAATTGATGGTTCATAAAAATAAAAACAGATTAATATAATAATCTGGAACATTTAATGAGATAAGCAGACAGATATTAGTTGAAATGGCAACAAATAAATATGTTGCTGTTCTTTATTTATATATGTATATATATATGTATATCTATATGTATGTCCTAAATTTTTTAGAGGATAAAAATTGAAAATTATGTTATTTTTATTTAATGATAATTATTTTTTTTATTTAAAATTTATTCTTTATTTTAATTACTTTAAAATATTTTTATAACTTTTTTAGAGTGTAACAGTAAAAGCTTATTTTATAATATTTTTTTGCCCTCTGCCGTCTAAATTAATACTAAAATATCCTTGACACAAAATCTATATTTTTAAAAACAATACATTCCAAAAAGTCTTTATGTGTATTTTCTCAAAATGATACAGTAGTGTTTATCTGTGTTCAAAGTTTTTTCTTCAAACTGTTTTTCCTTTAAACGTCAAATTGAATATTTTCTATATATTCAGCGCAAATATTACTCTGACAAACAAAAAAATTATATTTTATCCTATTTTCAATAACAAACAAAAATAATGTTATTTTTTAGCTTCCGCTACATCAACAACCCGCTCAGTGATAGCGTCCAATAAACAATAAATACAAATTGAAGGAAACTTTCTTTTTCTTAAAATAGTAAACTGTCATTATATCTTGGTCATTTATATTCATGTCTACAAAAGCAATTAAGATCCTATTTTATCGTGGTTCTTCAAGCTAAGCGAATAACTGGTATTTGCAAAACCCAGTTATTATGAGTCATTTTTGTTTTTAATGATGCCTTCAGTTGCCTACGGAAACGCTCTATCATTCCATTGGATTGTGAATGATAAGGTGTAGAGGGAATTCTATGTGCTCCTAATAATTTTGAAAATTCATCAAATAATTTTGAAAATTCATCAAATAATTTTGACTCGAATTGAGCACGTTGAACCGTCGTGATTTCAAGAGGAATTCCGTATCGTGAAATGTATTGTGTGTATAATATTTTTACTATTGTACTAGCCGTAGTATCCGTTATCGGGTATGCTTCGGACCACCTTGTGAGTCTGTCTATGATAGTTAAACCGTGAGTAAATCCTTCTGAAGGTGGTAATGGGCCGATTATATCCACGTGAATGTGTTCAAATCTGCCTTTTGGAATTTTGAATTGGCCACTTTATGATTACATAAGTTTGTAAATTTTTGACTTCTGGCTAGATAAACATGATTTTGCCCACAAATTTACGTCTTTATTCATACTAGGCCAAAAGTATCTTGCCGCAATTGATTTTCTAGTTACTGTTATACCAGGATGTGACAGAGTATGAATAATTTCGAAAATATTTCCTCTTAAAAGTTTAGGAATAAATGGTCGAGAGGTATTTAACGAAATATCACACCAAATTTTGTTTTCGGAAACCTCTAATTCCGTTTCTATTAATTTAAACTTAGAATTTGTAATAGTTCCTTGAATGGAAATTAAGTGTTTCAATTCTTCATCGTATTCTTGGTTTTTGCGATAATTTCTAAGTCTATTTTATTTTTATTTATTTCGTAGATATTTTCATCAATGACTACTACTCGTGATAATGAATCCGCAACAACGTTTGATTTTCCATTAATATGTTTGATGTCTGAATTGAATTGTTTTATGAAATCTAACTGTTTGGCTTGTCTGGGACTACTTTCTCTCTTTGTCCAGATTGCGGACGATAATGGTTTGTGGTCGGTCAGAATTGTGAATTCTCGACCTTCTAAAAAATGTCTGAAGTGATTAATGGCTAAATATATTGCTAAAAGTTCTTTGTTAAAGGTCGAATACCTCGTTTCGGCTGGAGTTAATTTCTTCTAGAAGAAAACTAAAAGTTCCCAATGGTTTTCATTGTATTGTTCTAAAACTACCCCTGTTGCTAGGTCTGATGCGCCGACTGTTAGAATAAACTTGGCATTTTCTAGTGGGTGGACTAAAAATGTGTAGGTAGAAAGAGCATTCTAAATTTTTTTTAAGTTGGTTCCGCAATCTTCTGGACAACTACAATTTTTATTATTTTTGGGTTTCTTTAGTATTTTTGGTTAAATTTATATGTATTGGATTTAACAATTCAAATAGATGTGGAATGAATCTATGGCAATAGTTACCATTCCTACGAATTGCTGAATTTGTCTGATTGAATTAGGAGAAGGAAAATCTTGAATTATTTTAACTCTGTTCTCAGATGGGAGAATTCCTTCTTTAGTGATTTTATGGCTCAAAAAATCTAAAGAATTTACTCCAAAAATGCATTTTGCGGGATTGATGTTTATACCGAACTCTTCTAACCGTGCAAAAACTGTCTCTAAGTTTGTTATGGTCGTAGCTCATTGCATATAGCAATATGTTACACTAAGAAATACTGCAGTATGTATACCGGCATGTGGTTAAACAGACAGCTCGACCGCACCCGACTAGATAGGCAGAACGTTTCCTCATTTTTTTAATTTGTGACAAGGAACAAGAAGAGTTTTGTCTTCCTTCGGTCTGGGAGAGAAAAGTGTGGTTGGAAAAAAGAGTCTTGAGAAAAATCGGAAAATATCGTGGACAGAAAATAGTATTATTATATAATAATTAAATTAGTAACGCGGAAGTAAGAAAACGTGTAGATTTATATATCTGCAAAAACGCAAAAAGGCGGTCCAAGATAGAAACGTTTGACACCGAAATACAGAGCAAAAAGGCTTGCAGTGTAATTTTTGGTGGACGATGGTCCTATAGAATCCACCCTGATGGTCCAGAATTGCTTATAAGTGCCAAACGTGCACCCTGTTTTAACGATACAAATAGAAGGATGACCCCTACGACAAGTACTTGGTGAAGGCTTTATCAATTATCAAACTGGCGTTGGTATTAATGCAGCTGGAGAAATTTTAAATTCTAATTGCTGGCGATCATAATCATTCTAACTTAACCACATTCACACAAGATGGTCAATTTGTCTCGGCGTCAGAATCAACAGAATCAGGCAAAATGTTTTGAGGACGCACTTAGTGATGCTGGAATTGTTGTATTGGCTAGCAAGGATTATCGTCTATACATATTTCGTTATGTTCAGGAAGTTACTAGCGATCGCCGATAAGAAGGCAACCCCTATATATTGTGTATATTAGATATTGTATATATATATTGTGAAATTGAAGCTTCACGTTCACGGCATTAGCTAAACATATCTACAGGGTATATAGTGGATCTTAGGAAATAAACAAAAACAAAAGCAAACAGGAACAGGGTAAAATAGGAATTATAATGCTACCCGAGGTATCTAGCTTGTTTGTTTCCAGCTCTCTAGCGTCGCGCAGCCTCCTCCAGGGAGGTCCTTAGGAGAAAAGGTCCAACTGTGAGTTTTATGTGAGTAAAAATTTTTTTTAAATACATTTTGTGTGTGTCATCATATTCCTCAAAGTAATATAATCTCCAGTTCCAAAGAAACTATACAAAGAATCATCTTGAACACATTTTTTATTGATTAAGAAATGTGATGAACATCGTTCATTTGGAAAATTTTAGAGTGAATTGACAATAGTATGATTAAAGAATCACTTTGAACAAATATTTGTTACCACTCCTGGTCAGGTTGAAATACACCTTGCTTTTGTTTTTGGTTATCGAGAAAAAAATCAGGATCGATATGATGAGTAGAAAATTAGTATGAATACAGAATCATTTTGAACAAATATTTTTATTATTTCTATTGATTAAGAAACATAATAAACACCGTTCAGTTGGAATAATGTAGAGCGAGTAGAAAAATAATGTGATTATAGAATCATTTTGAACAAATATTTTTACTAATCTGATTAAGAAACATAATGAACAGAAATCATCTTGGATAAGATTTTATTTGGTTGATAGTATCACAACTTTGTTCAGGGAATACATCGAGTTTGCGACATTCAAAATTAATTAAGTATATTTTCGAAGATCTCTCTAGTTTTATACCAACAAATGTGCAGAGGAGACTACTAGTGTTAGCGAATAAATGTGGTGCAAGATTATAACGTAATGACGCTGTAAAATCTTTTATTTTTCCTTCACGATCCCGGAGCCTCTCGCATGAAGGTCGTCTAGGTCCGCTTGTTAGTCTCTCTTTGCAGGTCTACAAAGGACTCTGAAAATATCTGCCCTCAGAGTCAGTTGGGTGGTTGGGGAATGCAGGAAGGCAGACCATCTGCGCCTTCAATGTGGTTGGAGGTAAGTAATGTAAGAGTTCCTTCAGGACCGAATGTGTTTCGGCGTTTTTTTTTTTTGAATGTAGGCACGAATGTTTTTGTTTGTGGAAGGCGTCAGCGGCAGGTTTTTCGTGGAACCTCCCCACACTCTCCGCCAATGGCCGAGGCGAGCTAGCGTGCCGCCCTGCAATCAACCCTTTCCACCGAGTGATCTGTCAGCTCATGCTGGAAGTCGGGACTTAACGTCCAGTCGTCAATCACTCAACATAGATCCATAACAAAATGGTGGTCTAAATGTAAACTTTACTGGGGACTGGGACTTAGAGTGAGATGGTCATTTGGCACATTGCTAATTGACTGCCGTCAGGGTTCATATCCAGTGGAAGTTACATGCGGACCTGAGTCTAATTGTTTGGTATTTGAAAATTTTTCTGTAGAGTAGCGTTAAAGTTTTAAAGTTTATGAAAGTTTTTGCTATTTTGATTTTTGAATTTTTGGAAAGTAAAGTAAAGTAACGTAAAGTTCTAAAGTTTTGAAAGTTTTTGTGAAAGTCTGTAAGTTCGAGTTTAGGTTGGAGTTTGGTCAAGCCTCAAGCATGAACAGTTGAAAGTTTTTTGAATTTTTGAATCGATCTTTCCCGCTGGCATTCTGCTCTGGAACTAGAAGGTGGCCTCACAATTTTTTTTTATTGTGTTCTCACGTAGACATGTCTCTGTTGGCCAACTGGCTGGACAGAGTCGTGAATCTGTGAGACGACTTTTTGGCTTTCAGCTAACTAGTTGACCAGATTCATGACTCTGCCTGGTTGGAAGATTCTATAGACGGAACAATCAGGTGAAGGGGAAGGAAAGAGTTGTTGGAGGATGGAAGTGATGCTGGAGACCTTCAGTAATCAGGAGTTGGCATACTGCTAACTGCCTGGCTGAAGAATCTCTAGTATCACTTTCAGTGTCTAGCTTCTCCAGCCCGACTCTTCCCTGATTTCTCTGAGAACTCAAACATTTTTCAGGCACACGTTCACGTCGCTTGCTTGCATCATTCCTTCTGACCTGATTAGAGAGAGTGGCCTGGAGACTTTGATGTTTGGAGGGTTAGCTCCTGGAGAGTGAGGGAGAAATGTTATGAAATTCTTTCTTGTGGGTTTTTTTTAACGTTTGAGCTAAGATTTTTGTAGTTTTTCAAATACAGTTAGCAATTATATCTTTTTTAAATACAGTTAGCATTTATATCTTTTTCAAATACAGTTAGCACTTATATTTTTTTTAACTGCGCGACTGTGGTAGTACCAGTAGTAAATTCTGAGGTTAGAGTACTCTCAGTCTTTGAAATTTCGTATCTCTTTAATAATATTTGAAACTTTGGTAACTACGACTAGAATTCTTCCAGACTTTTGGTGATTTTTGAATTTTTGTTTGCTTGAACTTTTGGAATTTTTTTTTAAATTTTAAATTGATCTTCCTGGTAACTCGATCTTTGAAGACTTAGCTGTCTTCTTCGAACATTCAATTTGTGTTCTTTTTTGAACTTCTTGGCATTCCTTCCAAATACTTGGAATAGTTTTGGAATCCTGACTGTACGATTGAAAGATTGCATCATGGTGGGGACCGTGGGAGCACCCCCTTCCACGACATATAGTGTGAATAGGTTACCTGAACAGTACTCTATCTGTCAAAATAGAGACTGGTCATTCGAATGAAAGCGTGTTAAGACTGTATGTGGACACATGTTCCACAAAGCATGTTTGCGCACGTGGATAGGCGAACAGGTCCAAACTGTCGGCTTCACCTTACCCAATATGATTTTACCGAATATACGGGAGCCGGTTCAAAAAACCAAAGACCATACCTGTCAATAACGAGCGTAATCAGCCCGCACCGACATTTGAGTTATTACCCCATTGATTATGCCGCCAGTTAGCCGAAGATCTCTATCACCTGGAATGTAAAATCCGCATTCCACGACCTTTTCCCATCCTAACTCGCGACGAAATAGCCCACTACCTTCTGGCATTGGACAGAACTCAGGTGCGACTGAAGCCCTGCTGGCAGGTCTGCGCATGCAGCTGCAGGACTTGGTTCGCGAAGACCTTGAGTAGAGCTTAAATACCTACAAGCTGAACTAGCAACTAGCGTTAGGCAGCCAATAACAGCAGCAATTCCACCAGTTGATTTTTCACGGCCACCTCCTTTTATGGGTGAACCGATACCGCCGCACGATTTCAACGACACGCATAGGCATTCGTTTAACAGACCGTCATCACCACTTGGTCAGCCTAGACCCAGTTTTATGCAACCTCCACCAGCTCCATCTCATCGTATCCCGGCAAGCGTAGGACAACCACGTTCTGGCAGTCCCATCTGCAGATGGAATATCTCCTGTAGTGGCCACAACTCTCGACTCACTGTCGACGAATTGGTGTTCAGCGTAGAAGCACTGACTTACTCGGCACAGAGACTTTGAAGTCTCGATAAGACATATGACCACTCTGCTTTCTGGACCAGCAATGGATTGGTACTGGTCTCTTCTGAGACAAAATTCCACACCCTCGTGGGAATATGTAAAAGCAGCTCTTCTAGATGAATGGGGTGCCTAAAGACGACCTCAAGGTCAAAGTCCAATTGATGCTGAGGAAACAGAAAGAAGAGGAGTCATTTACCATGTACCACCAAGACCTGGTATACTTACGGGACCAATTGCAAAACACTTTGCCAGATGTCGAATTCCTGGAAATAGTCCAACCAATTGTCGGAGATCCAAAATAAAATTTTTTGCATCCCACAAACACCGTCCACTAACTAAGGAGTCTTGTGACTCAAATACAAGCTACACAGCAGCGAATCGCGACGGCGAGCAGCTGGAATACTTATCGTAGCCCAATAGTCAGCGAGGTGGATGAGTGTCGCCCGTCTGATGGTGACCAGCACATGTCACATGAACGCAGTGAAGAAGCAGTGGTACTAGCCGCTCTTACAGCACCACATAACGTTATCGGTTGGAACTGTGATTAGCCCGGTCACTTTTATCAAGACTGGTGGCAGGAGAGACAAGTAGTGTTCTGCTATGGATGCGGACGCAAAAACATCTTCAAGCCCGATTGGAGCCATGTTCGACAGAAAAACGGGAGACGGGTAGGGAATACCACCAGCTTTTCACGACCAGTGTCAACTTCACGCGCACGAACTGCAATGAACACTCCAGTTCAAGCCTTGAATAAGGAGGAAGGTCCTCTTCATTAGCAGACTTTGACGAATCCCTGAATTGTCCACTGATATCATTCAGTGATTCCGATGATATTAGCAAACCCCTGATAGTAGAAATATTTCGCTGATAGAGACGGAGAGTTTAATACATTTCTCCGCCGATCTTCAAGCTCCCATGCCTACTTCTGGGGAGCCCATGACTCTATTAGACACTACTTTGGAAGAGTCTTTAATTTTCGATGTCCCGATAACACCGACAGCACCTTTAGCTGACAAGGTTACTGAGCAGGAGATTTGGCCTCATGGCATTTTTGTATTAAAACGGCCACCAAGCTCTGTTATGACGACTGGGCGTGAGCCTCTTGTACATCCGCTGACGCCATATCATACGCGTCTGCAGAAATATAATGCAGTAAGAGACCGAATCTTCTCCTCAGTAGTGGAGTTAGCTGACATTATGTATCCTGACCTGGATATGAGACCAAAAAAGAAAAGACCTACCGTTCGTTGGCGGGAATACTGTTGCCGGATGAGACTGGAAAGAAAAAAACTGGCACAGATTTCCGTGTCGATGCCAGACGACATACGGCCGTTTGCCGAATTAGAGCCTCTCGGGCGAACTGAGACTGGATTACTTGATAGTGGTGCCACTGTCAGTATTCTAGGCCAGGGATCTCTAGAGAAGCTTTCGGAAGCAGAGGTTGAATGAACGAGGTATCGGACACAGGTACAAGAAGCGAATGGCGCCATGACGACTGTGCATGGTCATGTGAACTTGGACATCACTTTCCGTGGTAACACTTAAAACATGCATTTTTACGGGGTTCCTGGGCTCACACAGGCACTATATTTACGAATAGACTTCTGGCGTCTATTTCGGTTGGCTCCAGATGTCTAGATAGGTAGAGTTACAGAAGTGACACCAAGTTTACTAGCTACTCCTGAAACTGACCGCCATGTTCTTTCCAGTCTAGATCAACAGAGTCTAGAAGCTACTGAACAGCTTTTCCCTTCTTTCGCCGCTTTAGTCCCGGGAAAGGCATCTTTGGTTATTCACACGATTGAGACGAATGACGCAGCTCCGATAAAACAACGCTTTTATCCGAATTCACCGGCAGTACAGAGTTTGATGGATGCTGAATTATAGCGATTGCTATCACTGGGTGTGATAGAGGAGAGCCAGAGTCCTTGGAGCTCTCCAGTTGTACTAGTGCGGAAGCCTGGGAAGGTTCGGCTTTGTTTTGACGCGAGGAAGGTCAACTCCGTTATGAAGAAGGATGCCTATCCGGTGCCGCAAATAGATGCGCTTCTGAGTCGACTTGCTCCGGCAAACTACACTACAAGCCTGGACCTGAAAGTCGCATTCTGGCAGATTCCACTAGGCGCTGATTCCAGGGAGAAAACCGCTTTTACTGTACCTGGCCACCTTCTCTATCAGTACACAGTGATGCCATCCGGCCTATGCAATGCTCCTCAAACGATGTACTGCCTCATGGATAAAGTCATTCCTTTCGATCTTCGTGAAAATGTTCTCGTCTACTTGGCCGTCTTACTGATTCTGTCATCAGACTTTGAGTCTCAACTCACTTTGCTATCCCATGCAGCGGATTGTTTGAGGAAAGCTGACCTCACTATAAACGTTGATAAGAGTAAGTTTTGCATTAAGGAGGCTAAATACTTGGGTTTTATAGTCGGGAAAAGAGGAATCAGGAGTGACCCAGATAAGATATCAGCCATAGTTGACTATCCGTCACCTAAAACTGTTCGGCAAGTCCGACGCCTACTAGGTATGGCGGGATGGCATAGACGGTTCATCCCGAATTATGCTGATTTAATTGCCTCCATAGCTGACAACTTGAAGAACCCTAGTCAGTTCAAGTGGACATCCGAAGCCCAGACGTCTCTGTAGATGCTAATACAAAAACTTACCTCTGCTCCGCTGTTAGTGAAACCAGATTTCACCAAGCCGTTCGTTGTACGGTGCGATGCGAGCCAACAAGGTATTCGGGGATGCTGATTCAACTAGATGACGATGGCCATGAGAAGCCAATAGCCTACGTCTCGAAAAAGTTGAACTCAGCACAAAGAAATTATACCGTCACAGAGCAGGAATGCCTAGCCGCAATTTTAAGTGTACAGAAGCTCCGGGCCTTCATAGAATTTATGCCGTTTAGGATAGTGACCGATCATGCGAGCTTGAAATGGCTGATTCCTCAAAAAACCTCAGCGGTAGACTTGCTAGGTGGAATTTGAAGCTTCAGGGTTTCGACTTCACTATTGAGCACCAAAAAGGAAGCCTTAATGTCGTCCCTGATGCGATGTCACGCATTCATTGCGACAGCCTGTCCACAAACGAAGATCCTGGCCCGGAAGTTGACCTTAGATCGCCATATTTCAACTCGTTGAAATATGAGGAACTGAGACATAAAGTTAAAACGACTTCTGGCAAATTACCGGATCTTTGCATCAGGGATGGCTTCGTTTTCATGCGGACTGTTCCGAGAACAGGCGATCCGATTCAGGAAGAAGATGCTTGGAAGCTTTGGATTCTACGAGGGCTTCTCTCCGACGTTATTTTATGAGCGCATGATCCGCCACTGGCTTCTCACAGAGGTATAGGGAAACACTGGAGCGTCTGAGAAGACATTTGTACTGGCCACGAATGACAGTTGATCTCAGAAACTACGTAGGCGCCTGCAACGTTTGTAAAGAGATCAAAGCCCCAATACCTTTCGTAGACCACCTATGGGAGTCCAGTCTGTGACAGAAAGACCCTGCAAAAGTTGTACATCGATTTCCTGGGTCCATATCCTCGGTCAGTGAAAGGGAATGTCTGCATCTTAATAACTCTTGACCACTTTTCAAAGTTCCCGATTCTCAAACCTATGAGAAAATCATCTGCACTCAATGTGTGCCAATTCATCGAAACGGAAGTGTTCCATGTGTTCGGAGTCCCGGAAACGATCGCTCTGCCAATGGAGTCCAGTTTTGCTCGGCTCAGTTTACCAGATTACTGGACAAGTATGAGGTGAAGCACTTGCGAACGGCAGTTTACCCGCCGCAAGCAAACGCCTCAGAGCGGGTAAACAGGCCTGTATTATCAGGGATGAGAGCATATATTAGGAAGGAACACACAAAATAGGATGAGAAGCTGAGGCAGATAGCTAGCTCAGGAGCGCTTTCCACTAAGCAACTGGTTATTCTCCATATCGAACAATTTTCGGTCAGCAAATAATTGTACATGGCAGCTCCTATTCCATCTTGAGGAGCCTTGGGACTCTTTATGAGCCTCTGAGAGTAGATGCGGATGACAAAATGAGATTGATCCGTGCGAGAGTGCAGGAGAACTTACACCATACTTTCGAACAGGCTTCAAGAGCCTATATCTCAGGGCGAAGCCTGCTGAGTTCAGAGTGGATCAAGAGGTATTCAGACGGAATTTTGCCCAAAGCAACTTCCAACAGCAGACTAGTGCTAAACTGGGACGAAAATTGGTTAAGTGTCGGGTTAAAGCCAAGAAAGGAAACTCCTTATACGAGCTTGCGGATCTGCAGGGGAAACCCTTAGGAGTCTGTCACGCCGAAGACATCAGGCAGTGATATCCATTCTGGAAGCGTCATCTATCTGCTGTCACGTATATTCCTGGTAGCCCTAAGAAAGCATCCAGCCAGCCTCACTGGTAAACTATGGGATATCGCGAAGCCCTATTATTGCCCCGTCAATTGTGGGTGATATACCTGTTGGAATTCAATCTCATCAACACACCTCTACCTCTTATGAGTAAGTAACCTTTTTATAGTCCCTTCCAGATCGGCCTCATTAGGAGGATTTTTCTTTGCCTGTCCGTCTACACCGTTTTGCTAATCGGCAACCGTCGGATATAGTTGTACTAAATCTAGATCCCGGTAGCCCTAAGAATGCATCCAGCCAGCTTCACTGGTAAATTATAGGATAGCGCGAAGCCCTACTATTGCCCCGTCAATGGTGGGTGATATACCTGTTGGAATCCCATCCTGTATACGGCTGTTAGCAAGTTAAGAAATGAAATCGACAACGTCACCACTTCGACAACATCTTGGGGACACACCCATGAACAATCGCCGGTCGGAGAACGGAGCGAGATGTTGTGCCGGGAAAGTCTAGTGATCAGTTGGTTAGGTTACTGATCGCGAGGTTTTGTCAGCATCTTGGTGAAGGAAGCCAGAGAGACATCGACCGGCTGAATTTTTCAGGTTACCAGCTTGTCGATGTACCTTTGATTTCCAACACAAAGGAGAATGTCGAGGTCTGATCAAAGACGGACAAGCCTTCAGGGATGTGTCCTCGATGCGTCATCGGTCAAGTGGGGCGACAGTCGTAGTCGAGTACGAGTAATGAGGAACGCTCATTGGATCGTGGGTCGAGACACAAATTGGGCGTCCGCAGCGATGATGCCTATGTTTAAGACCGGCTAGCTCAGTCGACCATTTTTCAGCGTTGTCTTGACAAATATCGGAAAATATCTTGGACAGCAAATGCTATTATTAAATAATAATTAAATTAGTAACGCGGAGGTAAGAAAACGTGTAGATTTATATATCTGCAAAAACGCAAAAAGGCGGTCCAAGATAGAAACGTTTGACAACGAAATACAGAGCAAAAGGCTTGCAGTATAATTTTTGGCGGACGATGGTCCTATAGAGTCCACCCTGATGGCCCAGAATTTCTTATAAGTGCCGATCGTGCACCGTGTTTTAACGATACAAATAGAAGGATGGCCCTTCCGACAAGTTCTTGGTGAAGGCTTTATCAATTATCAAATTGGCGTTGGTATTAATGCAGCTGGAGAAATTTAAAATTTTAATTGCTGGCGATCATAATCAGTCTAACTTAACCACATTCACACAAGGCGGTCAATTTATCTCGGCGTTAGAATCAACAGAATCAGGCAAAATGTTTTGATGTCGCACTTAGGGATGTTGGATGTTGTATTGGATAGCAAGGATTATCGTCTATACATATTTCGTTATGCTCAGGAAGTTACTAGCGATCTCCCATAAGAAGGCAACCCCTATATATGGTGTACATTATATATTGTATATATATATTGTTATATTGTAGCTTCACGTTCACGGCATTTATCTAAACATACCCACAGTTTATATAGTGGATCTTAGGAAATAAACAAAAGCAAACAGGAACAGGGTAAAATAGTCGCTATGCGATTGAAGGAATTATAATGATACCCGAGGTATCTAGCTTGTTTGTTTCCAACACTCTAGCGTTGCGCAGCCGCCTCCAGGGGGCTCGTTAGGGGAAAAGGTCCAACTGTGAGTATTATTTGAGTAATTTTTTTTTTAAATACTTTTTGTGTGTGTCATTATATTCCTCAAAGTAATATAATCTCCAGTTCCAAAGGAATTATACAGAGAACCATATTGAACAAACATTTTTATTAATTAAGAAATGTAATGAACATCGTTCATTTAGAAAATTTTAGAGTGAATTGAAAATAGTATGATTAAAGAATCATTTTGAACAAATAATTTTTACCACTCCTGGTCAGGTTGAAATACACCTTGCTTTTGTTTTTGGTTATCGAGAAACAAATCAGGATCGGTATGATGAGTAGAAAATTAGTATGAATACAGAATCATTTTGAACAAATATTTTTATTATTTGTATTGATTAAGAAACATAATGAACACCGTTCAGTTGAAATAATTTAGAGCGAGTAGAAAAATAGTGTGATTATAGAATCATTTTGAAGAAATATTTTTATTATTTTTATTAACAAACATAATGAACAGAAATCATCTTGGATATGATTTTTGAGACTTTCTTCGGTACCACATGTAATGGAGAAGAAACTTGTGATGAAGAGGGGCGACATAAACCTAATTTAACCATATGCTCGAACTCTAATTTTGCGATTTTTAATTTTTGTATATAGAGTTTTCTTTTTCTCGAGAAAGGAAGTTGTCCTTTTGTGGAAATGTGATGTACTATATTATGACGTACGGGAGCATCGTAACAAGGTGCTTGAGTTAATGATGGAAATTTTTGTAAAACTTTTCCGTACTCATTATCGAAAGCGTAGTGACGTGGTTAAGGGGTATTTGAGTTTATCGTTATTCCATTTACACCGATTGACGTGTTTCCATAAACTAATTTTAAATTTTTTATTTCAACCAGTAAATTGAATTTTTCGCGAAAGTCTGCCCCAATAATGCGTTTATTTACTCCCGCTATAATGAACGGATACGTAAGATCTCGTCTTAATCCAAAATCTACTTTCAACAATTTCGTGCAGTATGTATTAATTGTTGAACCGTTTGCTGCTGTTAAAATTAGGTTTGGGTTATTTTTGAATTTACTAAAATAAGCGCTAGGCAATACTGAAAGGTCCGCCCCAGTGTCAATTAAAAATTTGAATTTATTCTCTCTGTCTAAACGTAGAAGTCTTTTTGAAACATTATTATTTGACATACTGGACGCTGAGGGGATATTTAGATTTTGGATAAATTTTGTTAATAAAAGCGCAAGGAGAAATGCATTTGGTAGCTTTTTCTCGAAACTTAAAGTGATACCAACTAAGTTGTTTATTGTTATCAAGTTTTGAAAAACTTTGTGAACGACTTCGTGATCTATATCTGAAATCATTTTTAAAAACATTGTTGTTATGATTATTATTATTAATTGTAAAATTGCGAAATAAGTTTTCTCAATTCTGTAATTTGTTTTCTAAAATTGTTATTTTATTTAATAATTGTACATCGTTATTTATTGCTGAAAAATTTTGTTGGGGTAATGGTAAATCGAAATTTTTATTTGTTGAGGAAACATATTGTAACTTCGTAACGTCAAATATTTTATCTGCAAGCTCCAATAAATCTTCTGTATCTGCTTTGCTTGAAGCAACCAATGCTAGGTTTATGTTTGCAGGAAGTTTTCTCATCCATAGTTTTTTTTATTAATTCTGCTCCAAATGTTGTGGAAGGCACAAGCAAAGGTTTTCATAAACCTGTAGAATTCGAAAGGTCTTTTATCTCCTATTTCTGAGGCACACAGAAGTTGTTCTAATCTTTTATCTTCTGAATCAGTGAATCTTTTAATGAGAGTTTTTTTAAGATTCTCGTATTTATCTGCAGTGGGAGGTACTTGTAGAATATCCAAAACGTTCATAATCGCCTCCAGCGGAAGGACTTGCACTTGAATTCCTTTATCTCGGAATTCAGCCTCAGCTCTTATAAATCAAGCTTCTGGACATGGTGTCCAAAAGGCTGGTTGTTTGACAGAAGCTGCTGCGACATAACTCTGTTGTTGAGTATTTATTTCGTCTCTTGGCACTTTTGGACAAGAGCTGTAGACCACCAAAAACAATATATATACATATATATATATATATATATCTTATGAAAAAGAAAATTTCACTTATCCACACAATCACTCGCGATACTTACGTGTTGTCTTGTTGTTTTGTTGTCGGGGTAGACCAAAACCCTCGAGAATACTGACCAACCCGTGAAACAGAAATCTATATGTGTGCGTGCTTAGTCCGTTTTCTAAAATGTTCTATATTGATACTTATGGGAAAGTGCCAAACATTAGCTTTATATATGCTATAGATCCTAAATTACTATACATACAGGAAAATAGTCTTTTAGTAGTTTAAAGCTTGGTTCCTTACCTTCCCAAAGGCTACACCTCCTACATACCTTACTTAACAAAATAATAAAATGGATTTGATTACAAATTAACCTTACCATTTTACGCTCAACACCGAGTAATAATTGCATGTGTGTATGTGCAGCCGTAATCCGAATCTGTAGGCAGCTACATTCGATATCATCAGCACACGGCATGCCATGAGGGCACATCGACATTACAATGATTACTCAGATGAGAATTTTTGTTTGTGGAATCGTAGTCATTTGGTTAAATTAATTTTTTTAAATAATTTTGTTAGGAAAGGTATGAAAATTTTATTATGGTTCGGAAGATAAAAAAGCAATCTTAAGATTAACAGAACAACATTTTTCTGTATGAATAGTAGTTTAGGGCGGAGGAGCTATTCAAGTCAAACATTTGTCACTTTTACATAAGAACACTGCAGATATTTTCGAATGTAAGGTCTACGTTGGGCCTCGCATGGGGTTGGGAGGGAGTCTGTTTCATTGCTTGTGTAGTATTCTCAAGGGTCTTGGGTAGACGCGTTTTCTTGTTGTCGGGTTAGACGCGTTCTCTTGTTGTCGGGGTAGACGGGTTGTCCTGTTGACGGGGTAGACGGTTTGACCTGTTGTTCGGGTCACCAATTAAACTGGGAGCTCTTATAAATCAAGCTTCTGGACATGGTGTCCAAAAGGCTGGTTGTTTGACAGAAGCTGCTGCGACATAACTCTGTTGTTGAGTATTTATTTCGTCTCTTGGCACTTTTGGACAAGAGCTGTAGACCACCAAAAACAATATATATACATATATATATATATATATATATATATATATCTTATGAAAAAGAAAATTTCACTTATCCACACAATCACTCGCGATACTTACGTGTTGTCTTGTTGTTTTGTTGTCGGGGTAGACCAAAACCATCGAGAATACTGACCAACCCGTGAAACAGAAATCTATATGTGTGCGTGCTTAGTCCGTTTTCTAAAATGTTCTATATTGATACTTATGGGAAAGTGCCAAACATTAGCTTTATATATGCTATAGATCCTAAATTACTATTTATACAGGAAAATAGTCTTTTAGTAGTTTAAAGCTTGGTTCCTTACCTTCCCAAAGGCTACACCTCCTATATACCTTACTTAACAAAATAATAAAATGGTTTTGATTACAAATTAACCTTACCATTTTACGCTCAATACCGAGTAATAATTGCATGTGTGTATGTGCAGCCGTAACCCGAATCTGTAGGCAGCTACATTCGATATCATCAGCACACGGCATGCCATGAGGGCACATCGACATTACAATGATTACTCAGATGAGAATTTTTGTTTGTGGAATCGTAGTCATTTGGTTAAGATAATTTTTTTAAATAATTTTGTTAGGAAAGGTATGAAAATTTTATTATGGTTCGGAAGATAAAAAAGCAATCTTAAGATTAACAGAACAACATTTTTCTGTATGAATAGTAGTTTAGGGCGGAGGAGCTATTCAAATCAAACTTTTGTCACTTTTACATAAGAACACTGCAGATATTTTCGAATGTAAGGACTACGTTGGGCCTGCATGGGGTTGGGAGGGAGTCTGTTTCATTGCTTGTGTAGTATTCTCAAGGGTCTTGGGTAGACGCGTTGTCTTGTTGTCGGGTTAGACGCGTTGTCTTGTTGTCGGGGTAGACGGGTTGTCCTGTTGACGGGGTAGACGGTTTGACCTGTTGTTCGGGTCACCAATTAAACTGGGAGGCAACAAAATGAATATGTTGCTGTTCTTTATATATATATATATATATAAATATCTGTATGTATATCCTAAATTCTTTAGAGATTAAAAATTGAAAATCATATTATTTTTATGTAATGTTAATTACTTTTTTATTAAAAATTTATTCTTTATTTTAATTACTTTAAAATATTTTTATATATTTTTTAAAGTGCAATAGTAAAAGTTTATTTCATAATATTTTACAGTAGTCATACATTTTACAAATACCCATAATAATTGGAAACCGCTTCGAAATTAAACGATTTTTCTGTAATAAATAGGAATTTCAAGCAGTAGCAATGAAGTGATTCTAAAAGTGGAGTAGCAGCATGTACATATGTATACAACATTTGCAGCTACTTTTTTAAACAAATGTAAATCAGAGCTTTTTATTTTTAATCTACAAAACGTTGCTGAAAGCAAATTAAAATTTGATAGCCGACTTTTAACATCCAGGTAATTTTTTTGAAACGTGCGCAGTATACATTATTTATTATATGTTTTTTACAATTAAGGCTGACCTTTTTATTTGCAATTTGCAAGAGGAGGTCCAAAAATAAAATATTTCAAATTAATATGGCTAACATTTCGGTTTTTTCAGCTTAAGCTTGCCAAATCGTCAACCTGATTTTACCGGCACGAGCCCCTTGTTTACATACCGGCAAACTGATTTAGTTTTTTTTCGTTTTTGTTGCTACTCGTGCTTTTTTTGTTTACGCTACCTTCCTACTTCGGAAATTGATGACGTTTTTTAAGAACTATGATAATGTAATTTGAGCATACATAAGAAGTTCGACTTGAAATAAAAAATTTTCACACGTGATTTTAATACATTTTTCAAGAACATTGCCCACTGCCTCATTTGGTTATTACCTTGTTGAAGTGGGTTAGACAAATGTAATGAAATTTAATAATTCAATAATAGAAGTGATCCTTTTTAAACTTGAATGATGCAGTTTTTTTTGCTTTACCAGGTATAAAGGAGCATCTACCCCCTATACCTTATTTGGAGCGGAGGTGTTAAAGAATTAACAAAATGAAAAGCCTCATTTGTAGAAAATGTGAAAAATAGTTTTTAAGAATTGATAATTTAAAGCGAAATCATAACAGATGCAAGAAAATATCAAACTCAAAGGAAATTTCTGAGCAGGCTATTTTTAAGCGCAACAGAAAATGTCAGAGACACCAAACCGAAGGGAAATGCTGGAGCATTTCGCTACGCTAAACCACGCGAAAATGTCAGAGCAACCTACTTTTATGATTGTATTATTTAAGATTTATAACAACTGATCACTGTTAATTAATCATTTATTTAAATTGCAATGGCATGGTACAGATTAATATTAGCGTAGGCTTAAGTGCTGTGTAGAGGCTTACAGTTTGAGCCCTGAAGTGAAACTGCTGGATCACTAACTACTAGCGAAGCTAGAGCTACATACATTTATACAAACGTACGTCTCGAATGAACTACATGTATAAGCATCATGTGTATATACTACATCTCTCTTTTTTTTATTATTATTATTATTATTATTATTCTAAAGAGAGCGGACACGTCAGTTATTAGCTCCAGGAATCTTAAAGAAAAATAGCGGAAAAAAGTACAGAAAACCCAGTGAAAGTGACCATAAATTAGTTTGAAGTGGTGTGTTTTATAGTGAATTGTGTTCAGTGAGTGAATAACTATAAAAACTGTGAAAAAATTCTAGAAATTAATTGCAAAATCGTACAAATTAAGTGATAGGTTGGGATTTTTAAATTATTTCGGCCGTTGCCATGGCAACATGGCAACCTTGAACAAATTTAGTGTATTAAATTGATTTAGAAAGGAACAATCTATGAAAAATTAAATTAATTAAATTAAAGTATCAAAGTTAATAAAAAATACAAATAAAATTTTTATAAATAAAAGCAAAGCCGTTGCTGCCGTACTCAAATGAGTAGCAGTGATTCTGGGGGGTCTGACGACCCCTTGAAATTAAATGTCAGAAGGAAGAAGAGCACAAAGGACTCTTCTTCCCAAAAACCAGCAAAAGGGCCCAAAGAAAAGACCAGTATGGGCCCAAGTGAAGAGGCCAAAAGTACAAATGTACAGTCATCTCTATTAGAGGGGACTATTTCCAGTTCAGCTGTGGTTGTCCGAGAAGACCCTGGAACATCAACTCCAAAAAGTTCAGCTATCACTAGGACATCTGTATCTGCAGCTTTAGCACAGAATCCAACGCTGCAGGAAGTTGTTAAAAAGGCTTCTGCTTCAGCGCCAAAGACAAGCGGTGTTGTGATGAGGCCACCGCTCTCTTCAAAGAAGGCAAATGCCTCAAAGCAACACCCATCAGAACCAGCAGGATCAGCAGCGAGACCAACAGCAGCAGTACCACGATCCCCAGCAGTAGAGTCAGGGATTTCTTATGCCCAGGTAAGTGGCAGTTTCAAGAATAAATCAGTGATTGAAATTCAGAGCAGGGGCATCACTCCTCGTCCGCCCCCATTGGACGCGGGTAAGCCTCGGCCCAAGACCAGTGCGGGCCTCCAGGGCTTTTTCGACGGGAGATGGCAGGATGAGAGCTACGGTATGCAGCTTGAGCACATCAGAGGATGTCCTCAGTCTGCATACCTGAAGGCAATCTTCCGCGTCGTCTCTTGTGAGCAGCTGTTCTCGATGGGAATTATAGCTGGAGGAATGGTCGAGGTGTACACCACGACCCTCGAAAGCGCTACCAAGCTCATGCTTGAGGGCATCGAGGTGGAGGGTAGACACCTCGTTCCATTCCCGCTAAAAGAGAAGCCCACGAAGGTCGTGTTTTCACGGGTCCCTATGCGAGCCCAACATGAAGACCTCGCGAATTTCCTTCGGAGATTCGGGAAGGTTCATGGAAGGGTTCGCGCCATTCCAATTAAAATTGGGGACGAGGGTCTCGGGCGGGGTATTTTCGGTACCAGCCGGGAAGCATCCATTACCTTGAATAAGGGATGTTCGCTTCCGTCAGGCTTCTACCTGAGCTTATCCGGCTCGAGGCACTGGATAGACGTTGGCACCGAAGCAAAATGCCATGCTTGCCATTTGGTAGGGCATTTTATTGCTGACTGCCCCAGGAGAACCGGGAAGAAGGCTGAACCGAGGGTTCCCTCGAAGGAAGCCACTACTACAGTAGTGGATCTGGAGAGGGAGTCTGCGGCCGGCACTCAATCTGCTATTTTGGAGCAGCCAGTGGTTAGGGTGCCTGAAGTTGTCCTAGAGGCAAAAATAGTTATGGCTGTAAACAGCGCCACGTCGGCACGTGAAAACACGGCTACTTCCGACGAGGAGTCGGATAGCCAAGCAGTAAAAAAAAGAGGACGAGGAGGAAGAAAGTTGACCGTGTGATGCTACCTCCTCCAGAGCCAGCAAAGCCAGTCGCTCCAAAATGGCCCCACTCGGAGGAGGACGATAGTGGTGCCCGCGGTTCGAAGGTTGTTGTGAGGGAGGCGGAAGCATCTCTCGAACAGCTTTCGGACTGCGATATGACCGGTTTGGAAGAGACTGGTCTCTCGAGCTTCAGTGGCTACGAGTCGTGTGGTAGCACCATTTCGACTGGTAGCCAATTTGAGGTCTCGAAGGGGATGGAAAACATTCCTAGGGAGAAGATCTCTGAAATTCTTGACCAGCTCCAGTACAAGAAGAACTCAGATAAAATCTGGAGCATTCTTGTAAAGGAGCTGGAGAGGCCAGAGTTGTTACGTCCTCAGCTTCGAATCCTACAACAGGAGTCCAAGAAGAGGAGGAAGTACAACCAGGTAGCTCGGTTAGATCGTCTCCATAGGATGGTGGAGGAGTTGCTTCAGGAGCATCGCTTGGCCGATTCTCCTCGTCAATAGACGTCGCACATTCATCGTTTGAGCTTTTTATCTCTTTGAATGTGCAAGATAGCTTCGATCAACACCGGGGTTTAAGTGCACATACAAGGTTACACAGCACTATCGAACATGTCAAAATGTTCGATATAGACATCGCGCTTCTACAGGAGACGAATTTTACACAAGACACATACACACAACTTGAGCGCTATGCTTATTTACACACTGGCTATGCAATGTTTGCCACACCTGCGCCTCGCCGAGGCTCAGGGGTGGCAATCATTGTATCCAACAAATTTACACTATCGTCTCCTGTCTATACAGATATCTTCCCAGGCTTCGCTTCTTTCTTGGACTTTGTCATTCAAGACAAAAATATCAAGGTAGTAAACGTGTACCTTCCTCATGACCAGGACATTACAAGACAAGTTCTTGATAGTGTTCAGTCGTGTCTGGTGAATTTTAGCGGTGAAACTGTCCTCGGAGGTGATTTCAACTGCACTCTGAATCCCTGAATGGATCGGCACTCTGGAGTTGAGTTCAACTCTGTCAATGCTACTCGATTGAGGAATTTTGTCGGTGTTTTCAGACTCGTGGATATCTATCGTTGGATGCATCCTACGACTAGATCATACACGAGGGTCTCGCGAAATATCCATGGAAGTCTCGCAGGCTCCAGAATTGATAGACTTTACGTCTCACCTGGAATACTAGAACATTTCGTTGGTGTCACTCATGAAGTGTGTTCCGTTAGTGATCATCTTCTTGTAGTGGCGACCAGCACTCTAGTTGAAAGACGAACTGCATACTGGATATTCAACAACTATTTGTTGAATTCCGAGCAGTTCATCAATGAGTTCACTGAATTCTGGCGCGATTGGCAAGAGAGGAAAGTTAACTTTCCTTTTCTTAGTCAATGGTGGGATGTTGGAAAGCTCCAGATTCGGTCTTTTATCGAGACGAGTTTCAATCGAAGCGGCTATCAAGCTTCTAGCTTGTCGGCCGAGGTCTCTCGGGTGGCAGCTCTTCTCCCAACTCAGCCGGGGTTGATTCTTTATTTCAATGGAATAAAGGAACGCTTGGCGACACAGACTTACAAGCACAGCTTGGAGTTTGTGCTGCGCGGCCAATCGCGCTGGCTGAGAGAAGGCGATTCTCCAACTGAGTACTTCTTTCAAGCGACTAGACGTCGTACTGCTTCTTGTGAGGTCGAATCGATAATTGATGAATCTGGACAAGTCCTCAACGGACAACAGCTATCAGAATATATTCGAGACTACTACAGTAGTCTCTACTCTGAATCGACGGCGACAACATCCTCGACCACTCATGAATTCCTTGAGAATATTCCCACTTTTTCTGAAGACAGTAAGGAGCTCCTGGATACAGTAATCACATTGGAGGATATGATTGCTGCGACAAAGGATCTAAGGCGACACACTTCACCTGGTTATGACGGCTTGACTCCAGAATTCTTCATACGTTTCAGGGATTTATTAATTCCTGACCTTTTGGAAGTCTTCAATTCGGCGGTTGAGACGCATTCAGACTTTCCTTCTAGTTGGAGGAGATCTGTTATGCGCTTGATTCCAAAGAAGGGAGATTTGTAGAGGATGGGGAACTGGAGGCCAGTAACCCTATGCAATGTAGACTACAAAATCGTCTGCAAAGCATTAGGGGCGATACTCCGCTCAGTGATTGCTTCGGTAATACACCCGGAACAGTCCTATTGTGTACCTGGTCGTAGTATCTACGACAACATCGCGGTAGCCAAGCATTTGTTTGCCTACCATGAACAGACAGGTACACAAATGGCCATGATTTCACTTGACCAGCAAAAGGCTTTTGATAGTGTCTCACACGAGTATCTCTTGACTGCTCTCGAGGCATTTGGGTTTCCGCCCAGGTGGCTCGATATCGTCGGGAAACTGTATAGAGATTCAGCGATTTTGATTAAGCATCAAGGACAAGTTCTGGCTCCTATCTCGTTTCATCGAGGTATCAGACAGGGCTGTCCATTATCAGGTATGCTTTATGATCTTTCGTTGGAGCGCTACTGGTGAATCTTCGTCGAATGCTCGGACGGTATCCGGTTCGTCTACCATATACCAATGTGAGGCCTCTTATGTTGGCGTATGCGGATGATCTGTCTATTTTCGTGACAGGAGATGAAGCTTTTCCGGTCGCTCGTGCTGTTTTCGAACAGTTCGAACATATAGCGGGCGCTAAAATCAACCTCAGTAAGAGTCAAGGCTTGTGGTGTGGAAGGTGGAGAGATCGTACAGATACTCCACTGAACATCCAATGGACTAATACTTGCCTGAAGTATTTAGGTGTGTATATCGGACGCGAGAGTAAATCAAATAATAGCCGCATCGCTCTTGAGAAACTCTCTAGAGCTGTAAACTCATGGCGTAGTCGACTGTTTCCATTATCCTTAATGGGTAGGTCAGTCGTGATAAACTATTTGATTACCTCGTCCATCGTTCATCTGCTAAAGTCTGAGACGTTTGATGAAGGCTTCGTAAGTCTTCTTCAAGCAAAAGCGATAGACGCCTTTTGGTGCGGAAGACGATGGGTTGCTGAAAGCACGCTCTGTCTGCCAGTCAAGATAGGTGGATTAGGTCTCACTAACTTGGTTGTGAAATCAAGGTGTCTCCAAGTGCGTGCATTCCAAAGAGTGTTTTGCCAGAGAGACAGCTTGATTTCTCAACTGTGGGTGAATGTACTCGGAGGGATCGGCATAGGGGAGTATTACTACCTACTCTCTGTTCGACCACCTTATCCTCGTGACTGGCCACAGGATCTGATTCTCAACGATTCAGACCTGGGGCAGAATCAGGCCAGCATTTCACCTTCAGTGGAATGCTCTAAGGTACACGCAATTCGCGTCGATTCCAATCAGGTTTAATCCTGAATTAATAGATTCAGTGTTCAGTAATGCTCGGGGTTTTGAAGCTGACACGCATACACTGATGGTTCTAGGAGATATTATTGATATCTCTGGAAACTGTCGAATAAACACTAACACTGCACAACTACACGACCTGGCTGCTTCTGTGCGGGAGAGAATTCGCCAACTTGGGACCAGTGACCCTGGCACTAAGTTGGAAGATGCTTTCGTTCTGAACAGACCTCCACACACACCTTTCAGCACACTTACAACACGTGTGCTCCGTGACGTGCTTATGTCAATAAGACCTCCGGAGTATACAAGATACAACAGATGGCGAACACACCTCGGGGTGAATATGGGCGTGATGGGAGGGATAACTTGCAGAGTAGTCTACAGTTATCCTTCTAATTACAAAGATGCTGATGTAGCATTCAAATTGCTGCATCACAGTCTTGTGCATCCTAATCAGTTGTCACATATTGACCGCCGAGTTCAGAGGATTTGCACAGTTTGTGCTGGTGAAGGCACCCTGTTTCACAGGTTCTTCACTTGTCCGGCTTTGCAGGGTCTAATGGATCTCGTGCGCGGTATGTGTCAGTTGATCCACCCGAATTTCGGCATTACTAGGACATCGTTTCTATGGGGACCAAAGGTCTGTAGTCGAGTGAATTGTTTGATTAGCTTTGTGTTGACACTGGCCAAATCTACAATTCACCTGTACTACATGAGAGTCGAAGCTGGGAATCAGAACACTGACCCACAACACCACGCACACGCACTTAAGCGCCACTTCGTTGACAGGTTGAAGAGACGTTTACGTCTTGAATATCTGGCAACGAACGCAGACATATTCAACTGCACATGGCAACCACTATCGTCGGTGCAGGACGGAGCTCTTGTCTTTCGCTGGTGATAGCAGGCCACAGCATTTGCAACACTAGTCCACGGGGCTTCTCCCGCTTAGGAATCGTTGCACGTGCTGTGGAAGGACAAGCACTCTGTTAGAGATGCTAAGCTGGAGGGATGATGAGGGCAGTTTGTAGAGGTCTATGATACTACAGGGTGCCCTCGCGGGACTCTATAACGGTATCGGGTAAATTTTTTCGTTCGTTCGGTTTTTAATTTTTTATTCGGTTTCGGTCTCGGTGCAAAATTGCAAAATTTATATGTTGAAATCTCGATCGTTTAGGAAATTAGCTTTTATTAAATTATTTTGGAAACTTGGAGCTTCTTGGAACTGCCACTTACCTAATTGTCAAAATTGGGACTGGTTCTAAATTCTTGTATATCCTTTAGATCTTTTTCAAAATTCTTGTATCCGTTTTTTAGTCTCTTTTGAGAATTTTGTGTCATTGGTTTTTTACATTTTTTGTGTCATTTTTGTTACATATTGGTTTTTATTGAATTGTTTTAAATGTTTTTATTTGTCCCTATTGACTTTTTACAACATTTAGTTTAGTTAGCGTCTTTCTTTTTTGTTACACTTTGTTGAGCCTTTTGCCACCTATTTTTAGGAAATCATGAAAAGAGCCAGAGAGCCACTAAATAAAGAGCTTATTTAAAAAAAAAAAAAAAAAAAAAAAAAAAAAAAAAAAAAAAAAAAAAAAAAAAAAAAATTAATATCAAATCATTGCTGAGTTACAATTCATTTCTATTTCTTATGTACTATAATACATGTATAATTTGCCTAATACAATTCATTAATCTTGATTTATAAAATTTCAGTTACTTCATAATTTGAGTTCAATTGTGGAAAAATGAGCAATGCGATTTATATGTAGTAACGTTTTCTTAGAAACTTTGAGTTACGCCTCAATACCTGTCCATTGGTTAATTCAATCTAATATGAGCGAGGACTTGCAGTTGGTTCGGTAATGTGTGCCTTTACCCATCCTTCTCTGTCAATTTTAAACCATATTTTCTCTCCTTTTACGAAAGTTTGAGCTGGTCTACTATTTCGATTATAATACTTCCTGTGTTTTCGATTTTTAATTCAATATTTTTGTTAATATTTGGTATGATCTGCGGTGAAAATAAGTTTAACTTTGCTGGAAGCAATGTTCTGTTTTAGGACTCATCAATAATTCTACAGGAGATGCATTGATTTCTTTTAATGGGGTGTTACGATATTCAAGTAAGGCTAACCAAAGTTTAGTATTGCTATCTTTTGACTTTTTTAATAAGTTTCTAGATATATTTACAGCTTTTTCAGCAAACCCGTTTGCTTGCGAATATAGTGGGCTTGTTGTTGTCAATTTAATATCATAGAGATTACAGAAACTTTTAAATTGAAACGAGTTAAATGGTACATTGTCTGCGATAATTTCATTCGGTATTCCATTATTTGCAAAACAATGTTTTAAATGTTTTATGACTTCATTGCTGTTTTATTTTTTAGGTCCAGAATGTCGATATAGCGTGAATAATAATCGGAAAGGGCTAAGTAATCTTTGTTTTCAAACTGACAAATATCTATTCCTATTTTTTTAAATGGGTACTGTGGGACTATGTGTGAGAGCATTGTTTCTTTTGTATTGGCGTTACGAAATTTTTGACATGTGTTACATTTTATAATTAAATTTTCAATATCTTCGTTCATTCTTGGCCAGTAAACTAGGGTCCTGGCTCTTGCTTTAGTTTTCTCAATCCTAAATGCGACTGGTGCAATAAGTCTAATATTCTCTTTTTAAGGTTATTCGGTACTACGACTCTCTCATTTAAAAATATTATATCATCATCTAGAAAAAATACATTTTGTAATTTGAAAAAGAATCTAATATTTTCGGGAACTTTACTTTTGGATGTTGGCCAACCATGAATTAAAGTTTGTTTCAATGCCTTCCGACATGGATCACGATCAATTTCTCTTTTGAATTCGTCTTTTCTGGAATCACTTATATTTAGAGAGTATACTAATTCATTCAAGTTTTCAATCTCTACTGGATTGTCATCTTTATTGACGTACCTTGATAATAGGTCGGCTATATAAAGATTTTTACCAGGGAAATATTTTAATTCAATTATATATTTACTTAATCTCAATTTCATCCTTTGGAAGCGAGGAGACGGAATGGTATTTAAATCTTTTTGCATTATGCTAACTAACGGTTTATTATCACTCCTTACATTGATTTTTCTCCCATAAATTTAGTAATGGAATTTATGGCACGCAAATACTACTGCCAAAAACTCTTTTTCAATTTGTGCGTATCTAACTTCCGCGTCAGATAGGCTTCGTGATGCAAAAGAGACTGGTTTACCTTCTTGCATTAAGCAACATCCTAAACCAAATTTCGACGCATCTGTTTCTATTGTAATTTCTTTTTGTGCATCAAACGTTTTAAGAGTTGGAGCTGAACAAGTCATCTCTTTAACTGTACTTAAGCACTGTTCATGCAAAGGGAGCCACTGGAACAATACTTGATTCCTCAAGAGTTCTCGCAGTGGTTGGATTATTTCAGGTAAGTTGGGTACATAATTTCTCACGTACTTAATCATTCCTATTAGTTTTTGTAGGTCCTTCTTGTCCTTAGGTGGACCAATCTTTTGAATTGCTAAAACTCTGTCTGGGTCACAGGATACACCATCCTTAGAAATAATATGACCAAGATACTTTACTTTTTCTACGCAATATTGTAACTTATCTTTGTTGAATTTTATATTTAGGTCTTTTGCTCCCTGAATAACATTGTTTAATATTTTGTCATGCTCTTCTAGTGTTTGTGCGCTAATTGATACACCATCAAAATAAATTACTACACCCTGTATGCCTTCAAAATTTTTTCATTAAATTTTTGAAATATTTCAGGTGCGTTACTAATGTCAAATGGGAGACGCAAAAATTTGTAGCAACCAAAGGGTGTACTAAAAGAGCATAAATTACTAGCCTCTTTACTAAGCTTCACTTGCCAATAACCTTCCTTAAGATCGAGGAGAGTAAAATACCGTATTCCATTTAATTGTTCTATCAATTTTTCAAATGTCGGTATCGGATGATTTTCGCGTTTATAGCTTTATTTAGTTCTTGAGGGTCTATACATAATATTAATTTTTTATTTTTCTTCTCTACAATAATTAAATTTGATACAAAATCTACTGGTTCAGAAACTTTTTCAATTATTTCTCTTCTAATCATATTATCTAATTCATTTCGCACTCTATTCATTAACTACAAGTGTATACGGCGAGCTGGTTTTACGCAGCCACTCATACCATCCCGTAATTTAATATCGAAATTTTCAACAAAGCAACCTAATCCTTCAAATATTACCTTATTTCGAGCTATAAATGCATCAATTTTATTTTCCGTTATAATACTGTTAATACGTTTCACTATCTTCAAATCAATGCATCCCGGCAGATCTAATATTGGTACCGACTTCGTGTCAACAATTGCAAATTTTTGTACAGATATGTTATTTTTACAGGTACAAGTGAGTTTTACTGTACCAAGAACATTTAAATTGATTCCACCATACGCTTCTGATCTATTTTCACTTTTTTCAATCTCAACATTTCTTAAGCTATTTATATATCGGAAAAGCAACACATTAACCTATGCACCTGTATCCAATTTAAAATCTATCATTTTATCCTCTATTTTAATTTTTGAAACCACGCACTAGTATTTAATGTAAGATAATTATAATGAGTACTCTTATTGTGATACCATCAATATGGAACTCATCTGTATCACCGGACTGGATTTCCAAGGCTCTAATTTTCTTAACGGTACACGCCACAGCATAGTGATTCATTTTTCCACAATCTTTACATATTTTGCCATATGCCGCGCATCTCTGGTAATCATGATTGTGTTTGCAAAATTTACAGCTGTTTGCATGATCTGGAAAGCTTTGATATTTACGATTAGTAAGACTAGAAGTAAGTGTTTTATGATTAAAATTCTTCACGCTATTGTTTAATTTAACTCTATCAATTTGATTGGATTTTAATACAAAATTATTGTTTTGTTTATTTTTTTCTATTTTATTGTACTTAACTTTCTCATTGTTATAAGTTACAACATCCAGTGCCCTATTGGTGTTCGGCTTCTGCATTTCAGTTAACTGCTTCCTTCTTACCTCTGCTGCTTTTGCCATTTCAACTGCCTTACTAAAGTCTAAATTTTCAGCTTCCAGCATTCGTTTCTGCAACTGTCCGTTTCGCACGCCCATCACTATTCTGTCTCTAATCATTCGACCTTGGTCATCAAACCCACAATTTCGAACCAATTTTTCAGATCCATTAGGAAATTATCAAACGGTTCATTTAATTGTTGTTGTCTGCTATAAAAAATAAACGCTTCATAAACCACATTCTTCTTTGGGTGACAAAAATCATCAAATGACTTTAATACTGAGTCATATTTTACGGCGTCTTCATTTGATAATCTAAATGAATTGAAAACTTCCACTCCTTCAGCTCCAACGGCATTTAAAAGCGTCGCTATTCTCACTTTTTCGGGCTTGTCCTCCAATTCAATTGCTGTAGCAAAAATTTCGAAGTTTGTCTTAAAAATTCTCCAATTTTCTGCAACATTTCCTTCCAGGTCCAATTTGTCTACTTTTCTGATATATTCCATGTTCGAGTTCACTTTAACTATGATTTGCTTTGGCGGTCTGCCTCGTGGTCGCACTTTTTTTCAAATTTTTTTTGTCCTCAGTAGGTAGGCTATGCCGATTCTGCCTCAAACCATGAAAAATTATTCTAAGTCCAAAATGTAAACAAAGGCACGTGTACGTCTACGTACATATTTGACCTTGAGATTGACCTTGAGATAAGGTTTGACAGTTCAGTTCCGGTTGAGATAAGGTTTGACAGTTCAGTGTACGTATGTGAGTGCCTACGTGTATGTACATTTAGACTGGAAGTGACGTCATAGCGGAAGTGTGGTGTTGTTTATAAGGAATCGTGGGAAAATGTAGCAGGATATCCTGGTGTTGTCCGGAAGTGTGGTCTTGGTGATAAGGGTGTTGTTGTTGCCCCGGAGGTATGCTCTTGTAGATAAGGTGTGGTATTGCTGATAAGGAGCGTGGGAAAATGTAGCAGGATATCCTGATATTGGATGGAAGTGTGGTCTTGGTGATAAGGGCGTTGTTGTTGCCGCGGAAGTATGCTCTTGCTGATAAGGGTGTAGAATGGGCGGAAGTGTAGTGTTGCTGATAAGGAGCGTGGGAAAATGTAGCAGGATATCCTGTTGTTAGCCGGGAGTGATTTTTACTATAAATTGGAAGGTGACTGAAGTTTGAATACAGTTTAATTTAGTTTTGGTGAAGAAAGTGCTTTAGTATATAACGGCATATTGTCTGCAGCAAAGAGATCATTTGTTGAAATTTCATCCAGGACTAAAAATTCACCTTGATGCTAATTATTACTCGTTGCTAATTATTATTATTTGTTGTTTTTGTTGTTGTTGTTGCTGTTGCTGTTGCTGTTACTGTTGCGGTTGCTGTTGCTGTTGCTGTTGCTGTTGCTGTTGCTGTTGCTGTTGCTGTTGCTGTTGCTGTTGCTGTTGCTGTTGCTGTTGCTGTTGCTGTTGCTGTTGCTGTTGCTGTTTCTGTTGCTGTTGCTGTTGCTGTTGCTGTTGCTGTTCCTGTTCCTGTTCCTGTTCCTGTTGCTGTTGCTGTTCTGTGCTGTTGCTGTTGCTGTTGCTGTTGCTGTTGCTGTTGCTGTTGCTGTTGCTGTTGCTGTTGCTGTTGCTGTTGCTGTTGCTGTTGCTGTTGCTGTTGCTGTTGCTGTTGCTGTTGCTGTTGCTGTTGCTGTGCTGTTGCTGTTGCTGTTGCTGTTGCTGTTGCTGTTGCTGTTGCTGTTGCTGTTGCTGTTGCTGTTGCTGTTGCTGTTGCTGTTGCTGTTGTTGCTGTTGCTGCTGTTGCTGCTGTTGCTGCTGCTGTTGCTGCTGTGACCAGATTTCACCAAGCCGTTCGTTGTACGGTGCGATGCGAGCCAACAAGGTATTCGGGGATGCTGATTCAACTAGATGACGATGGCCATGAGAAGCCAATAGCCTACGTCTCGAAAAAGTTGAACTCAGCACAAAGAAATTATACCGTCACAGAGCAGGAATGCCTAGCCGCAATTTTAAGTGTACAGAAGTTCCGGGCCTTCATAGAATTTATGCCGTTTAAGATAGTGACCGATCATGCGAGCTTGAAATGGCTGATTCCTCAAAAAACCTCAGCGGTAGACTTGCTAGGTGGAATTTGAAGCTTCAGGGTTTCGACTTCACTATTGAGCACCAAAAAGGAAGCCTTAATGTCGTCCCTGATGCGATGTCCACAAACGAAGACCCTGGCCCGGAAGTTGACCTTAGATCGCCATATTTCAACTCGTTGAAATATGAGGAACTGAGACATAAAGTTAAAACGACTTCTGGCAAATTACCAGATCTTTGCATCAGGGATGGCTTCGTTTTCATGCGGACTGTTCCGAGAACAGGCGATCAGTTTCAGGAGGAAGAAGCTTGGAAGCTTTGGATTCTACGAGGGCTTCTCTCCGACGTTATTTCATGAGCGCATGATCCGCCACTGGCTTCTCATAGAGGTATAGGGAAACACTGGAGCGTCTGAGAAGACACTTGTACTGGCCACGAATGACAGTTGATGTCGTAAACTACGTAGGCGCCTGCAACGTGTGTAAAGAGATCAAAGCCCCAATACCTTTCTTAGACCACCTATGGGAGTCCAGTCTGTGACAGAAAGACCCTGGCAAAAGTTGTACATAGATTTCCTGGATCCATATCCTCGGTCAGTGAAAAGGAATGTCTGCATCTTAATAACTCTTGACCACTTTTCAAAGTTCCCGATTCTCAAACCTATGAGAAAATCATCTGCACTCAATGTGTGCCAATTCATCGAAACGGAAGTGTTCCATGTGTTCGGAGTCCCGGAAACGATCGCTCTGCCAATGGAGTCCAGTTTTGCTCGGCTCAGTTTACCAGATTACTGGACAAGTATGAGGTGAAGCACTTGCGAACGGCAGTTTACCCGCCGCAAGCAGACGCCTCAGAGTCAGAGCGGGTAAACAGGCCTGTATTATCAGGGATGAGAGCATATATTAGGAAGGAACACACAAAATAGGATGAGAAGCTGAGGCAGATAGCTAGCTCAGGAGCTCTTTCCACTAAGCAACTGGTTATTCTCCATATCGAACAATTTTCGGTCAGCAAATGATTGTACATGGCAGCTCCTATTCCATCTTGAGGGGCCTTGGGACTCTTCATGAGCCTCTGAGAGTAGATGCGGATGACAAAATGAGATTGATCCGTGCGAGAGTGCAGGAGAACTTACACCATACGTTCGAACAGGCTTCAAGAGCCTAAAATCTCAGGGCGAAGCCTGTTGAGTTCAGAGTGGATCAAGAGGTATTCAGACGGAATTTTGCCCAAAGCAACTTCCAACAGCAGACTAGTGCTAAACTGGGACGAAAATTGGTTAAGTGTCGGGTTAAAGCCAAGAAAGGAAACTCCTTATACGAGCTTGCGGATCTGCAGGGGAAACCCTTAGGAGTCTGTCACGCCGAAGACATCAGTCAGTGATATCCATTCTAGAAGCGTCATCTATCTGCTGTCACGTATATTCCTGGTAGCCCTAAGAAAGCATCCAGCCAGCCTCACTGGTAAACTATGGGATATCGCGAAACCCTATTATTCCCCCGTCAATTGTGGGTGATATACCTGTTGGAATTCAATCTCATCAACACACCTCTACCTCTTATGAGTAAGTAACCTTTTTATAGTCCCTTCCAGATCGGCCTCATTAGGAGGATTTTTCTTTGCCTGTCCGTCTACACCGTTTCGCTAATCGGCAGCCGTCGGACATAGTAGTACTAAATCTAGATCCCGGTAGCCCTAAGAAGGCATCCAGCCAGCTTCACTGGTAAGTTATAGGATAGCGCGAAGCCCTACTATTGCCCCGTCAATGGTGGGTGATATACCTGTTGGAATCCCATCCTGTATACGGCTGTTAGCAAGTTAAGAAATGAAATCGACAACGTCACCACTTCGACAACATCTTGGGGACACACCCATGAACAATCGCCGGTCGGAGAACGGAGCGAGATGTTGTGCCGGGAAAGTCTAGTGATCAGTTGGTTAGGTTACTGATCGCGAGGTTTTGTCAGCATCTTGGTGAAGGAAGCCAGAGAGACATCGACCGGCTGAATTTTTTAGGTTACCAGCTTGTCGATGTACCTTTGATTTCCAACACAAAGGAGAATGTCGAGGTCTGATCAAAGACGGACAAGCCTTCAGGGATGTGTCCTCGATGCGTCATCGGTCAAGTGGGGCGACAGTCGTAGTCGAGTACGAGTAATGAGGAACGCTCATTGGGTCGTGGGTCGAGACACAAATTGGGCGTCCGCAGCGATGATGCCTATGTTTAAGACCGGCTAGCTCAGTCGACCATTTTTCAGCGTTGTCTTGACAAATATCGGAAAATATCTTGGACAGCAAATGCTATTATTAAATAATAATTAAATTAGTAACGCGGAGGTCAGAAAACGTGTAGATTTATATATCTGCAAAAACGCAAAAAGGCGGTCCAAGATAGAAACGTTTGACAACGAAATACAGAGCAAAAGGCTTGCAGTATAATTTTTGGCGGACGATGGTCCTATAGAGTCCACCCTGATGGCCCAGAATTGCTTATAAGTGCCAATCGTGCACCATGTTTTAACGATACAAATAGAAGGATGACCTTTCCGACAAGTTCTTGGTGAAGGCTTTATCAATTATCAAATTGGCGTTGGTATTAATGCAGCTGGAGAAATTTAAAATTTTAATTGCTGGCGATCATAATCAGTCTAACTTAACCACATTCACACAAGACGGTCAATTTATCTCGGCGTTAGAATCAACAGAATCACAAAATGTTTTGATGTCGCACTTAGGGATGTTGGATTTTGTATTGGATAGCAAGGATTATCGTCTATACATATTTCGTTATGCTCAGGAAGTTACTAGCGATCTCCCATAAGAAGGCAACCCCTATATATGGTGTACATTATATATTGTATATATATATTGTTATATTGTAGCTTCACGTTCACGGCATTTATCTAAACATACCCACAGTTTATATAGTGGATCTTAGGAAATAAACAAAAGCAAACAGGAACAGGGTAAAATAGTCGCTATGCGATTGAAGGAATTATAATGATACCCGAGGTATCTAGCTTGTTTGTTTCCAGCACTCTAGCGTTGCGCAGCCGCCTCCAGGGGCTCCTTAGGGGAAAAGGTCCAACTGTGAGTATTATTTGAGTAAATTTTTTTTTAAATACTTTTTGTGTGTGTCATTATATTCCTCAAAGTAATATAATCTCCAGTTCCAAAGGAATTATACAGAGAACCATATTGAACAAACATTTTTATTAATTAAGAAATGTAATGAACATCGTTCATTTAGAAAATTTTAGAGTGAATTTAATTGTTGTTGTTGTTGCTGTTGCTGTAGCTGTTGCTGTTGCTGTTGCTGTTGCTGTTGCTGTTGCTGTTGCTGTTGCTGTTGCTGTTGCTGTTGCTGTTGCTGTTGCTGTTGCTGTTGCTGTTGCTGTTGCTGTTGCTGTTGCTGTTGCTGTTGCTGTTGCTGTTGCTGTTGCTGTTGCTGTTGCTGTTGCTGTTGCTGTTGCTGTTGCTGTTGCTGTTGCTGTTGCTGTTGCTGTTGCTGTTGCTGTTGCTGCTGTTGCTGCTGTTGCTGCTGTTGCTGCTGTTGCTGCTGAGACCAGATTTCACCAAGCCGTTCGTTGTACGGTGCGATGCGAGCCAACAAGGTATTCGGGGATGCTGATTCAACTAGATGACGATGGCCATGAGAAGCCAATAGCCTACGTCTCGAAAAAGTTGAACTCAGCACAAAGAAATTATACCGTCACAGAGCAGGAATGCCTAGCCGCAATTTTAAGTGTACAGAAGTTCCGGGCCTTCATAGAATTTATGCCGTTTAAGATAGTGACCGATCATGCGAGCTTGAAATGGCTGATTCCTCAAAAAACCTCAGCGGTAGACTTGCTAGGTGGAATTTGAAGCTTCAGGGTTTCGACTTCACTATTGAGCACCAAAAAGGAAGCCTTAATGTCGTCCCTGATGCGATGTCCACAAATGAAGACCCTGACCCGGAAGTTGACCTTAGATCGCCATATTTCAACTCGTTGAAATATGAGGAACTGAGACAAAAAGTTAAAACGACTTCTGGCAAATTACCAGATCTTTGCATCAGGGATGGCTTCGTTTTCATGCGGACTGTTCCGAGAACAGGCGATCAGTTTCAGGAGGAAGAAGCTTGGAAGCTTTGGATTCTACGAGGGCTTCTCTCCGACGTTATTTCATGAGCGCATGATCCGCCACTGGCTTCTCATAGAGGTATAGGGAAACACTGGAGCGTCTGAGAAGACACTTGTACTGGCCACGAATGACAGTTGATGTCATAAACTACGTAGGCACCTGCAACGTGTGTAAAGAGATCAAAGCCCCAATACCTTTCTTAGACCACCTATGGGAGTCCAGTCTGTGACAGAAAGACCCTGGCAAAAGTTGTACATCGATTTCCTGGGTCCATATCCTCGGTCAGTGAAAAGGAATGTCTGCATCTTAATAACTCTTGACCACTTTTCAAAGT